>PVLD010007946.1:0-87641 GCA_004027595.1 Dinomys branickii | reverse complement strand
GAAGGGAAGGGAAGGGGAGGGGAGAGAACGGGAGGGGAGAGAAGGAAGGGAGGAGAGGGGAGCGAGCAGAGGGGAGGGGAGGGAAAGAAAGTGGGGAAGACATCTAGGTCCCAGTATCCCCTTCAAGGGGACACTTCCTGTGACCTAACCTCCTCCCAACAGGTTCTAACTCCTATAAATTCTACCACCTCCCCAAAACGCCACAAACTGGAACCAAGCCTTTCACACATGGCCTTCGGGGGACATCTAAGGCCCAAACTATAGTGCCATCTTTCAGTGAAACCATTTCTATTATTTCCTTACAGTCTCCCTGCCTCAGCTCTCCCCAAGGTATGAATGCAGCAGATGCACTGAGAACAGAGTGACTTTCTGAGTAGACTGGACCATGTCTTCTCCTGGCTTAAAAGTACCCAGTGGGTTTCACCATAAAGTCTGAAGTTCTCAAGCTGGTAGTCAGGTTACCTTACAGACTTGCCAGTACCCTTCCTGCCCTCAGGAATCCACAATAGACCAAGTCTTGGCCCCTCAATAGACCAAGTCTTGCTGGCTCCTTCCTGCTCACTGGAACATTCTATGCCTACTAATTCTGGCCTCTGGCTGGGTCAGACACATCCCTTTTGCAATGTCCTTGCTCTGTGAAGGGCCTTCTGGAATTTTCCACACCCAGCAGAAATATCATCCCACTTTCTTGTCACCGTAGCTCAACCCCATACCTCTATAAAAGTTCTCAATTTTTATTGTTATTTAGGGTGTCCGTTGTCTGTTCCCCTCTGGCTGAGAAATTCTCAAGATAGAATTTTCTTCTTTCCAGTCCTCCTGCATACTGCATATACATAGTAGCTGCTCAGTGGATATCAGTCAACAAATAAGTTTTTGCCTTACAAAAATTGTTACATATTCATACTCATTTGATACTGGCTAAAAATATGTGTTACTAACCTGAGCCCTCATATCGCTGTTCAACCAAGGAAACAATTAGGGTGAAATGAATTAAGGTAATTAAGGTGAAATGAATTAAGGTGCACATTCGACACCAAATTATTTTTACTGAAAAAGTCCTTCACATATAAGCTATAGCAAAATAGCAATGTTCTAATATTTTTGTTTCCAGATATACCTCAAGTTTTTTTGAAATCTATTTAAATTTATAGGTCCAAACATAGACATTTTTCATAGTAAACACACACACACAAACAGGACTTTGTTTAGTAGTATTATTTGTTGATGATGTTAATTCAATAATGACGTTTTAAAGGCAAGGTAGTATCATGGTTAAGCAGCGCTAGCTTCACAGGCAGCCTGAGTGAGTTTAAAGTTTGACTGTAGTGGTTACCAGCTACCTTTGGAAAGCTGCAGTGCCTTAGTTTCTTTTTTTTTTAAAATGCAGAACTATAGTGGTGACAACTCCTAGGTTGCTTTGTGAATGAAATGAGTTATTTCATATAAAAGCACCCAGACACTCAGCAAGGTCAATAAGGGTTACATGTTGCTCTTACTCTTAAATTAGTGTGCTTCTTTCCTATCTCATTGTCCTGTGAAATCCCTGCTCACTCAGTTGTTGGTGTGGAGAGAGGACTCTTTTGCTTTTCTCCTTTCCAGGAATATTTTCCAGTTCGAGTTGCAAGTTTAGTTGGAATCTCAGAGGTAGAGAGGTTAAATAAAAATTATAATGGAGAAAGAGCTGGGAGTTAAAATCTGAGTTGAACTCCCTATTTCTTTTGTGTAAAAGTCCTTGTCCACAACAGTATACAATTTAGAAGTCAGTGTGAGCTGAGTGACCAGCAGACAAGAGTTTGTTCAGACTATACCTTAAAAAATAATATGAAAACGGACAATTTTTATTATGAAAAGCAACTGTGTAGAGGCTTTATACATGTGTGCGTGTGTGCACGTATGTGTGTGTGCTCATGCATGTTTGTGTGTGGATTATGGTAAAGATATATATTTTAGAAGGTGCCTGTATTAGAAATGTTTATAAAGAATTTATACTGAAGAATTCTTGAAAAGAAGACTAAGCATAGGGAGTAAAAGAGATCCATTAATATGCTCTGTATGGTAGAATTTATGAATAGGATGTTTCTAATGTTTATAGAGATGGAATATGTACAATCTATCTACAATAATTTATTTTATAATTGCAGAGAAAAATGAACAGAAAATTTCTCAGAGGAAGGAGAGATGACTAAATACATGATATTATTAATAGTTTTTCAAATCTAAACACACCTCTGCTTACCTGTCACCTTCTTCCCTGAGCCTCCCCGCCCCACTAGCCATCAAAAAGTTATCATAACTAAATACCATTATCTTGGTTACATTTTTCTCATTGTTGAGACAAAATACCCAATGCCCAAAGTGAAGGAAGGAAGGGTTTATTTAGCTTAAAGTTTGTGGAGGTTTCAGTCCATACTTGGCTGGCTCAGAGGCAGAGTGGCACCTGACACATGGCAGAGGGCAACAGTTCATGGCGGCGGCACACAGCAAAAACAGCAAGAGTAAAAGGGAGGAAATGGCAGCAAGCTGCCTCTTTCCCTCCCTTCCACTGTAAACAGGCTCCCCCAACCCACGGGGGTGTAGCTCTCACACAATCTCCATGCCCTCCTCTTCCATAGGCTCAGGATATATACAAAGTAAGCACCCTGGCTTCCTGCTGAGTCACTAAGCCAAACCTTTAGACTCCCCAAATTGACACAATGTATCAACCATAAAAACCATGAAGGTCCTGTGGAATAAGGGATCTGAAAACAAAGTCCCACTTAATTGTTGATCTTAATATTGCCATTTGCAGATTTTATGATTTGGACACTTTAAAACCGTATTAAACTTCAGCATCCTAGACAGTGTTGCTGCCTGGACTGAGATAATACATAGATGGCTGTAGTGTCTGGTATAAAATCAGCATTTATTATATTTCTATCTTGTTAGTTCTGACATTAAAGTAACCCCTGTGAGTGTAATATAGTCATTCTCTCAAATTCCAATATTGATTCTATTTCTCAAAAAACTTTGCTGGAAACTCTGTACCTCAGAAAGAAGCAATATATGATATTTTCATCTTTGCTACTCAGAATGGTCAGAACAGACTAAACATTAGTTCAATACTGCATTCTAATGATGGTAAAAATAACTTCTGTATTGCCTGAAATACCTTTTGAATTTCTTAAAGGCAAATTATTTCCCTTTAGGTCATACACTTTTTTTTTTTTTTGGCAGTACTGGGGATTGAACACACTTTTTAAATATACTTTCTCAATGTACTTTTTCTTTAGTTCTCAACTTTTATAATTATCCCCAATTCAATTTATAATTCTATACAAAATAAAAACTATGTTACTAAATACAACAGTAAAATAGTTTTTAATGATTTTTTTTATTGTACTGAATCTTGTCACCAGGAACTAGAGCAACAGCCTATGATAGAAGTCTTTGCATACCATTAGTTGAATTCTTTCCTAATTATGATAACCTCTCTGGAATTTTAATTTTTGCTTGGACTGTTGTGGGAGAGATTATGATTATGAGGTTGGATAGACCTGGTTTAAACTTGGAGTCTGACCTTTGCTTGTTGCAAAATCTTGGATGGGTTAGCTCTCCAAGATATTCAACATGATATGGTGAGGTTTGGTATGATTAACCACATATAAACACACATACAACTGTCTGGAGTATTGTTGGCAAACACTGTTTCTAACTTACTTCAGATTTGTACCTTGTCTCACCTGCTTTGAATTAATATTGGAAATGGAATGTGAGGCCACATTTAGAAATCTAAAGACAATATAGATCTCATTCCTAATGCACTTTAAAGAAGAGAGAAAAGAGAATTTTCTTTCCATAGTGTGAGAAGGGCTTCTGCTATGTCTCCTGCTATGAAAAACCTGTGTGTTTGTTGAAATAAACTGCTATCTTCTCTGAGATCTGAACAGTAACATTTTTCCTTTTCCCAGAAGTGAATATTTCACATTTCAGATGACTCTGATCAGCATATTTCCCATACTTACAGATTTTGAATCCCCCAGAAAGGAATGGGACTGCCATGGGCCCAAGGGCAGGTCAGTAATAAGGTGCTGCAGTAGCCTGGGGTCACCCTTACCTGACACAACCCTGAGACAAACAGCAGATCTCTGCTACTGCTGCTGAGGTGGGAACAGTGGACTTGGTCATGTGAGCAAAGGTGGAATTGAAATGGAACTCAGTCATAGGGGCACCGCCAGTCGCATCTTCCCTTTTAAGCTCTTTGAGGAGGTAGACTTGAGCGGGAAGCGCTGAGACTTCTGCAAGGCACAATTCCACCCAGCTTGCCTCCTCCCTGCTAATTAGTCTATGTTAGACTTTCATAGCTTGTCTTCTTTTTGTGTGTCATCTTCTGAGTTCTATGAATAGGTACTCTGCAGAATGTGTGCTATCTGACTGGATTATGTTCTCAACTATTTCACATAGAAGGGATGCAGTGTCCTAAGGAGTGAAAAGCTGATGTGGAAAAAAAATTCCAAGGACAAACAAATGCAAATTTTTCTGATTTTAAATAAAATTCTCAGAAGCAGTTCCTTAAGTAATTTCTCAGGACTCAAAACATGTAGCAGTGCAATTTAAACACAGGGATTCATTTGGGGCTATCTTTTAGTTATCATAGATCAAGACAGATGATTTATGGAATTATGGACATTGGATTTACAGTTACATTTAAAATTAATCTGTTACAAGTGAAAGCAGCACACACCTGTCGTAGAGTCACAGCGTTCAGGAAACCCGTGCCTATGCATTCTTTTTTTTTTTTTTTTTTGCGGTACTGGGGATCGAACTCAGGACCCTGCGCTTGCTAGGCAAGCGCTTATTCCACTGAGCTATAGCTCCAGCCCCTATGCATTCTTTATTACCCAAAACTGAATTGTCAGTAGCAGTCCTTCTGGCAATAAAATGTATGCATTCTATCGATCAGTTATTATAAAGTACTTGAGAACCTAGAATAGAAATAAGAGTAACTTCTAAAAATACGAATCGGGTTATTCCAGCGCAGGCTCCCATTAAGGTTTTGAGAGATAGAACACTGCAGCTGAAATTGCTGGTAACCCAGGTGTAAGGGAGTCTTGTTTGTCTCATCATGAACTATGCATTGTGACACATATGCTCTTTTTCGTGTACTGGAATTGAACCCAGGGGTGCTGTACCCTGAACTACATCTCCAATCCACCTCCCTGCCCATCATCTAATTATCAAAAACAGGATCTCTCTAAATTTCCCAGGCTGTGCTTAGACTTCTGATCCTCCTGCTTTGACCCCCTGAATAGCGGGGATTATAGATGTACACCACCACAGGTAGAGGGGCATAGATTTTCAAATTAAGTAGTAGGTTAACTGAAATAATCTAAGCTATCTAGTCTGATGCTTGAGTTGTACAGATGTGAAAGTCATAGATTGGGCAGATTAACTGTTTGCTCCCAGGTCATGCACACAGAGGCTTGCTTACAGAGCTGGACTCCAGGGTTTACACCTTCTGATACCACCACTGCTCTTTATGTTTGCCTGCTCATTACCTTCACACACCTCCTCTAAAAAGAGCAAATTTCAGAATATGAGTCTGCAGCAGAGAATCAGAACCACTTGAGTATAGCAGTATGTTTCGGAGGTCATTCAGAGAGCAGGAGTGAGTCAAGGCAAGAGTGAGAGAAGGGAAGATTATCTGCACAGGAAATTGGTTTGATTTGGAAAAGATCTCCTGGGTATCCCAGGGCTACAAAGCACTTGGGAATGGTAGCCGTCCTCCATTACTGTCCTCCAAGCCCTGCGGGCTTGCCTTCTTCCCACGCTGCTAACATGAGCTTGTTCAAGGGCTGAGCAGGCGTCCTTGGAGTTAAAGAAGACCTGGGACAAGACGAAGTCAAACTCATGGTGCTTGTTTGCTTCTGAGATAAGTCCCGCCTGACTTTCTCTGTCATTGTCTAGTGTAGCTCTGGCCAAGGAGTCAGAGATGCAGGAAAGGAGAGTGGCTGAGGGCGTGGCCAGGGCCCCCACTTCTGGATCTGTTTCTTATAATAATGTGCAATTGTACACTTCCAAGTTTTGCAATGGATGACTTGAGACTTCCCATGTCTTCATAGAAAGTACTGGTCTGGCTATTTTGTCCAGATTTGCTAAAGTGGAGAACTGGGCTATGTCTCCATCCTTGCCAGATGAGGAGCACGCTTCTTCTCCACACCCTGAAAATACTTGGTGCAGTTTCTGTCTTCAGGGCCTCTTCTTTTCACTCCTGGGCCCTGCTGCGCTTCTGTCTTTTACTCGTTTCAGTTCACTTACCCTGGCCCCTTCCCCAGCCCTTGTTTTCATGGTTGCTTTCATCTGCCTTTTGGTGCCCAAGTTCTCATTGCGCAGGTTGGTCTCACCTGTCTCCTTTTGTCAATAAACTTTGTTAAGTTTTACTCACCCCTGTAAGTGGAAGTGATTCCAGCTCTTGAGTCTTTGTGAATATTGATGATGTTTCTTGTTACACCCTCTAACTCAGAGGTCCAATAAAAGCAGGTATTTCTCCTGTCCCTTGACAGTTGAAAGGGATATTAGAGATAACCTGGGGCTCATCCAACCTGATTTTGAAGCAAAGGAGTTCTAGGCAGAGGTCATGTAAATCACTCTGGTCCCACAAGTGGGAGTGTGAGTCACAGTTAATTCCTAGGGGTCTTTCCTATGTGTCACACTGCCGGCCTTATATTATAAACTTGTGTGATTGTCTGGAAATTGCAGACTTCTCCGAGCTGGGGACCAGATCTATTTATTTGATTTATATAACTCCCACCATGAATGCAGTGATAGATAACTTAATAACTATTTGATGAAATCAGATGGAACCTTTCACAGATGCAAGGAAATGAAAAGTAGGTTTTTCTGCCATCATGTTTTTCTTCCTATTAATATAATCTGATTATTTAGCTCTTTTTCAATGAGGTCTCCTACCGATTACTGAGGTGTATAAATATATAGGTAATTGAAGATAAATAGGTCAAGACAGCCTGTAAGTGACCATTTTTAAATTTTTAAATGTTCTCACTTTTTCTATTTCATTGTTAGATTTCCTTACATATTCCCAATTGTTATACTTTTTTAAAAATGTAGATAATACATAAGCTCATTGTCTTTATTATAGAATCTTGCTTATTCTGCAGTGGTTACTGATATTTTAGTCTTCATAAAATTAACTCCAAGTAGATTAGTGGTATCTAGAATTGAATAGCATTGCCTCAAAAATTCTATCTTTCTGCAGCCTGTGACTGTGACCTTACTTGGAAACAGGGTCTCTCTAGATGTCAACAGTAAAGATGAGGCCCTACTAGAGTTGGGTGGACCCTAAGTGCAATATAACTGGTGGCCGTTTAAGAAGGGAGAAATATGGACACAGACTGGAGACCCTCAGAGATGAGGCTGTGGAGGACAGGGCAGAGATGGGAGCGGTGCTTGTATAAGCCAAGGATCGCCAAGGCTTGCAGGCGATCACCCAGAGGTGGAGGCCGCCCTAACTGGAGTGCAGTTCTGCAAATTATGAGTAAGGCCAGGTTCCCGGGCTGAATAGCGACAACCCAGAGTCACATTGATTCCTCAGAAAAGAAGACCTGGTTTGGGAAGATACCTTCACCAGAGAATGCAGCATGGTGTGGTGGTGGCAGGTGCTTCTCCAATGGGGAGAAAACCTCTTTGGATTGTGCCAGCGACCTACTTGGGGATATTGGGCAGGTCCTCTGTGGCCTCACATTGGCATTGGACTAGATCAGAGGTTGCAAACTGATTTATGTTGGCTGACTCCTTATTTAGTAAGGCTTGCACATTGTTAAAAAAAAAATCCAAAACCTTAAGTGCCCATTAAAAGCTTTTAAAAATACAGATCTCTAAAAAAATCACTCTCATACAGAATGATAAACTCCGAAGCATCAGGTGAACATTTTCACCATGGTAACAGCTGCTGTAATGTTTAAATGGCTGTGTGTTGCCCTGGCTGCCTGAGCTGACTTAGCGACCTCATGCATGTGCAACATCTGAGTGCCTTTGGGCATTTGAATGAGCAATTCTTGGACCAACTTATCTACTGCTTGCTGAGTCAGTTCTTTTAATGTTAATTTTTTATTAGCATATGTTTGCAATACATAATGGTTACATTTATTGCGGGGAGTTTGTACATGTACATAGCACATCTCCATCCCTTTTTCATGCCCTTCTCTTCTCGTCCCTCCCTGTACCTACAAGTGTTGTTGCCCCTCCCTTTTGCGAAAGCTGCACTTGCATTTTTTCTTTACTTCCTTTTTTTAACCTTTTTTCCTTCCTTCTCTCCTCCCTCCTCCCCGTCTCTTATTCTCCTTCCCATTTGAAAAAGATCTCCATACTTTCCATTATCGATCTTTCATTTTGCTCTTTGTATTTTGGGTTCCTCATATAAGAGAAACTGTGATCTTTAAACTCGTGTACCTGATTTATTTCATGTAACATTATGGTCTCCAGGTGCATCTTTCTACCTGAAGGGAAATTCACATCACCTTATATATTTTGCTCACATTAATGAAGGAAAAATGCTTTACTTTCCCGGTTCATTTTTATTTTTTTATTTTGTTTTTTTGCGGTACTGGGGATCGAACTCAGGACCCTGCGCTTGCTAGGCAGGCGCTTATTCCACTGAGCTATATCCCCAGCCCCTGCCGGTTCATTTTTACCAGTGAAGAATAGTTGTAGAAGAAATGATGGTCAGATGGCACTAAAATCTATACAAAATAATATTTTTGTGTCTACTGCAGTTTGAGGTAGTTCCCCTATAACAGCTAGCTTGTGCAGTATTTGACTCTTCTGTATCACATGAAATAGGATTTGTTGAAAGCCAAAAGAACAGTTTGATCAAGGGGTTGAAACTTTCCTTTATTTCCCACGCAGTGTGGTGGTCTTTGTATTGGCCACTTTCTCATCAGAGGACAAAATACCTGACAACCCCAACTTAAAGGTGGAGAGGTTGATTTCTTTTGTCTTTTTGAGACAGGGTCTCACTATGCGGTTCAGGCGGGCCTTGAGCTCATTTTGTAGCCCAGGCTGGCCTCAAACTTTCAAAGATCCTCCTGCCTCAGCCTCCCGAGTACTGGGATTACAAACATGCGTGTGCCACCGTGCCCAGCTTGAGGGGTCAATTTTGGCTCCTTGTTTCAATCCATGGTCAGCTGGCTCCAAGGCAGAAGCCACATAAGCAGTTTGACCCATGACGGCCAGGAAGTTGCGGGGGGGAGGAAGGACGCGGACAGGAGCTCGCCCTTCCAGGTCATTTTCCCCAGTGGCCTTCTCCAGCCAGGCCCTGCCTCCCAACAGCAAACTCCACTGCTGAACAATCAGCACCTGGTGCATGAACCCACTGGTGGGCACAGCGCTGTCACGGCCCGGTCAGCCTGTGGAGCTAGCCCTCCACAGGCTCAGCACTCAGAGGGTACAGTCACCGTCTCTGCCTTCTGTTCCTAAGTGGTATTCAATAGTCCCAGGGAGCCTAGATTGGGGTGCTTGTGGACCTGCCTTTTAAAAGAGGACTGTGACAGAGGCCTTGACTCTGTCGTAATTGAAGCTTTGGAAACAGAGTTGGCTAACTCATATAGGAATTAAAGAATCTCACTATTTCTGCTATGGCACTTGGGGTAGAAATTATGAAATACATAATGTACTTCTGCAAAGAGGGGTATAAAATTTGGCATTATTTTCTGATCAAATGTAGTTACAGTCTCTTAAAATCTCATTTGCACTCTACAAGTTTTAATTTGCTTTTCTTAATGGCTTTGTTGAGAATAGAGGTCCTCAAATTCCACATAGGAATTCTTTTGATGGTGTCATAAGATCGATGTCATTTAAAAATTTTATGCAGGCATAGTGGAAAGATTAAAAATTATAGAAAGATAAAGATTCACGTAAATATGAATGGATAATGAAAAGGATTAACTTTCTCCTTAATATTTTATCACTTAAAATTTTTTATTAATACTGAGTTAGTTTTCTTGATCTTAACACATTTGTACTATTTGAGCAATATAGATATGCAATATTTGTTAGCAGCTTAGCAGGGGTATTTGTTTTTGAGAGCAAATCCATGCTCATAGCTGGCTTGTGTGTGTGTCTGTGTGTTTGTACATGCTTAACTTAAAACTGGGCAGTCAAATACTGCCTGAAGTTTGGCTTGTTTATGGCGTCTGTCTCTGGGTTTGTCTCTAACCTTGGGCTCCCATATGAAACATAGAACAGCCCATCTTAAAAGTTATGCTCTGACCTGTAGCACAGTAGGAAACATGCAGTAAATAATTAAAGTTGCTGTCATGAAAAGCATTCCACAGCAGGAGAGGAATAAATAATTTTCCATGACAGGAAAAACCACTAAATCACAGGGTGAGAAAGTAGGAAAGAAATAACAGTGGGGAGCAAAACCATCATAAATAGTGCCTCACGGAGTGAATGTATTTTAAAAATAAGACTGAGGCTTAGGAAGGTGAAAATATGTCAGTGGCTTTGCAGGTTGCCAGCAATTTTAGAAAGAACTTCTCCCTTGACATTATGTACTGATAGTTTTACAAATATTGGTCTCATATGTACACTGCCTGTGAGGAAGAGATTAATGGTGAAGCCCATGTTTTATGCACACTGATGAGAAATCTTTGTAACTTCATCAAGTTGTTTAGTCAGATAACATGGTGTGAGAATAGGTGGCCCATCTTCAGAAACATATTGTCTGCATTTTTGAATAAAGGCCAAACTAGAGTACATGAAACTTTCCTAAGTATGTGTTATGGTTGATACATTGTGTCAACTTGAGGAGTCTAGAGGTTTGGCTGAGTGATTCAGCAGGAAGCCAGGGTGCTTACTTTGTACACATCCTGAGCCTGTGGAAGAGGAGGGCATAGACATTGTGTGAGAGCTACATGCCCCCTGGGTGGGGATAGGCTGTTTACAAGGTAAGGGAGAAAAAGAGGCTGCTTGCAGCCATTCCTCCCTTTTGCTGGTTGTTTGTGCTGTGCTCTGCTGCCCTGAACAGTTTACCCCCTGCCATGTGCCACTCTGCCTCAGAACCAGCCAAGTATGGACTGAAACCTCGACAAACGTAAGCTAAATAAACCTTTCCTTCCTTCATTTTGGTCATTGGGTATTTTGTCTCAGCAACAAGAAAAAAGTAACCAAGACAGTATGTTATTCATATATGGCTCTAACCATTCAAGGTAGTGGTGCAGTGCCTAACTTTTAGACCTGCATGTGTTGTGACATACAAAATTCCTAGACTAAGTTATATTTACTAAGCACTTACTATATGCCAGGTACTGTTGTAACATATTTCTACATCTGAAATCTTTCGTTCTTCTCATTAGTTCAATGAAGAATATTTTACTACAACCCTCAATTTATGATATTGTCACCAATGATGACACAGAGTAATAACATGGCTAAGGTAAAACACCTATAATGTACCAAAGAGGCCCTAGATGCCAATGTTTAACCCCTAAAATCATTTCTGAGTTATAGCCAGGCCTTCAAAAATCTCAGGTGATATGATGTTCACATTGGTATCGCTGGAAATGGTTCCTTCATGCAGCGCAGTGCGTGCAATGCGGTGGCAGGTGGATGGAGGAGGGTGTGGACAAGTTTTTCAATCCGGAGCACTGGCCCTTCACTGCTTATACTGTGGCCAAGGACATCTGCGCATCTGAACTTGATCAGCCTCTGGCTACCACGGAGAGACAGGAAGGTACATGTTGATCTGCACTGGTGGGAACGTGGGACTATGTACAGGCTGTTGTTCACATTTTAGTTATAAAGAACACAGTAGAGTTTTAAAATAAAAGTCACACTACAAAATAAGTCATATGTTATTTGGTTAAATAACCTTTAGTTATTGTGGGCTGATCAGGCCCACAATCTCCCAAGCGAGTAGATGATGAAGTCTTAAATAAATGAGACACTTGAAGTGATTTCAGGGCTCCAGGACAGCCTCACTCTCTTACAGCTTTGATATTCTCTAAGTTTAGACCAAGACTTCTCTGGGCAGCCCATATTTATTTGGTTTTCAAATAAAGGAGGAGGATACTCAAGAAAATGCAGGAATTTCGCAGGCCCTTGGGAGAATTTTCCCAAGCAGTAAATTATGTCAATCAGGAGAACCGCCTTGTATTTAGGTTGGTATTTATTGTAGGAATGTGAAGCCTGCAGCTTCAGTCTCCTTGTAGTAATTGCAGTTGCAGCCAAAAGTCTTCAGCTGAGTCTTATCTTGTCCTTTGAGGTATCACAGTTTTACGGGCCAGTATAAGCCTCAGGGTGACCAGTGACTCACAGAGGTTTACTTACTATGAGTCCACTGCCTATCTCCAGACAAGGTGCCTAAGTTTCAGGTAACTCACAAATAAACATGGAGAGTCAATTGTTTAATATAAAATCCTGCTCAGAGCTGCTTCATAGTGGTCTCCAACAATATGTACCAATTTGCTATGATGAATTGGAAAGGATTCCCCCCTCTGCTTCAAGTGGGAATTGTTGGATGTGCATCTCTGTTCAACATTATGCATGGAAGTGATCAATGTCTGACTTTTTTTGTTGTTGGGAAGGGTGGGTGATGATGGTGATTGTGGTGACACTTAGCTGGTCACTTCCGGAGACCTCGCTTATGCTAACTCCTATCGCAGTAGTGAGGTTTTAGAATTATGAAACAAAGTTCACTGAACACAGTTTAAACATCAGAGTACCTCAGTTGAGGCTCATCTCAGGAAAATTAGCAGAAAGTAGATAGTTTTTCATTTTTAAAATGGTATGCTTTCTTTCCAGTCCCAGGCAGCTTTGAAAATCTCCTTTCTCCTTGATCAGCAGAACAGATACATTCTTCTCTTAGTCTATTTTAAACTGAGCAGACAGCTTAGTGATTCACTGGTCAGTAGCTTGTGGGTATTATCCTTAGATAGACGCACCTAAATAGACTACGTATGGTTTGAGTCATATCATGAGGCACATCCTTACTTGCAAGGGAGAATGGCCCATAGGAACTAATGAAAAGCACAGTCATAATGTCATCATCTCCTTGAATGGATATATTTTATTTCCCCTTTAGTTTTTTTGCTCTCCATAATCTTCAAACCAAGGTAGAAATTCAGCAAGGAAAGTAACACTTTTGTGGAAGACTGCACTCATTGTACATTTTATGCAGAAATACAGGTTAACATCTTTCATTTTTTTGTGAGACAATGCAATAATAAGAATCAGTCTAGTTTCTTAATTACTTAAGAAACTCTTTGTTATTCCCGATGTAACAGTGGAGGTTTATGTCATTAGGGAGATGTTTAAAGGTAATAAGCATTCTTGTCTCTGGTAATCTGAACAACCAATTTGAAGACAACAGTATGCAATATAACAACCACTGGTCGATTCCTGCCACCTTGTTTAGTGAAACTCTGTATCGTTTCTAATGTGTTTTTTGTTTTTATTTTTTATTGTCTTTAATGGCCCGCTCAACCTTGCATTCTTACTCCTGGTGCTCTGAGCGACTTCGTTGAAGGTATCAGTATCTAGGATACCAGCCACTGTTCATTCTTGTCATTTTGTTCTGAAACCCTGTGCCATTTTGATTGTTTTTGCTTTGTTTTGTTTTTGCCTATGTTGTTGATATTTTGCTCTTTGTTCTTTTCTGTTGTTCCCTTTAAAATAAGAAAAAATAAACAAGTTTGAAGGAAAACAAGATAAGTAGCTGTGCCTTAGAACCGATCCCCTACATTCAAATGACTACTTAAACTCCAACTCAAAAGTTAACGTGTTTAATAACTATTTTCTTTCCTCCAAATCAATTGTTTTATTTTCTTACTTCCTATTAATATTTATGGTATCGTCACCTCTTTTATGGACTACTGTCAAAATCGGAGTCATTTTTGAAGATTGTTTCTCTCTTAATCAATCACTACATGCCCCGTTGGTACACTTTACAGTTTCCTGACTCTTGCTTCTAGAATTGCGTGCCTAGAGCTCCAATTCAGCATTCATCTGTTGGTTCGTTGACTGGGATGTTGGCTGTGGACTGGCATATTGTTTCTTTAATCTATCTGATGAAAGGCTTTCAGACTTCGATTGTTCACGACTTGCTCTTTTCAAGTTATTTCTTAATCCTGGGATAACTTTGGTTCCCAGATCTCCTTTTGGAAATTCTACTTACTGGTGTGTATCTGATTATCAACACCAACACCCCATCCCACCCTGAAGCACTCCCTTCTCTCTGCAAAGGTCCATTGCACTTTCTTTAAAATTCTTTGCATAATAATTAATGTTGCAAATTATGGCACTCACCCAACTTTCTCATCTCCACACTAATGCACATGTGTATGGGTGCATTTTAAAATATTTTACATTATAAATTATGATACATATTGGCAGTACATGATGATTGCATTTCTTGCGTGGAATTGGCATGTGTACTCAGCACATCTTAATTCTTTTTTATCTTTTTGCTCTCTTTTCCTTCCCCCTTTTCTCCAACTCAGGTCCTCTTCCCTTTTGCAAAAGTTCTAGCTCTTTGTCCTTATAAAAAGGTGTGAGGCCATTTGAAGGAGACTGGGGTTTTATTCCTTTAGGTGCCTCTCAGCTATATACCAGAGAGACTCAAAAATCCACCTAAAACATGTTAGGAAGACACCTTAAACTGTGTGCAGTGGGAACTCAGGACCACCCTCCCTCTGTAACAAAATAGACTCAGTACACATTGATTTTCTAATTATTGCATCTGAGAAGTACTTATTTTTGGAAAATGTGGCTCAGAAAACTGCAATCTCAAATTACGCCCTTGCAGATCAGCTGAAGAATTTGATTGTAGTGTTTTTCCTATATTATAACTCATTAGTTATGCTTCATTTTATCTGCTGGGCCGCCTTATGAGACATGGTTCATAATTGGAATCACTGCACAGATGAAGAAGGTCTGTGACTCATGCAGACTCTAAAGCTACTTTATCCACTGACAAATACCTAGAATTCAAAGTCACCCCCTCAGCACAGCCTATGTTTGAGTTTGGGTGCACACAGAGGGGAGTTATTACTGCAGAATTACTGCTCTGTGCGTCAAGGGAAGATACTCATCTGGTGGGTAAAGGTTAGCTCACATGGTGTTAGAGTTAAATCTTTTTTTTTTTTTTTTTTGCACTTGCTGAAATATTTCCAAGAGTAAATAACAAATACTTGCCACAACTTTTCTTTGACCATCCCCTCAGAAAATTTATTATTTTTCATTTAAAAATATTTAAAAGGGTAATTTCCGTGTATGGTAGTGCCTATTTTGTTTTGCACAATGATGCTGGACCAACGACATCATATTTGTACTTTAAAGAGGAGTATGAGAATATCATAGGAGTTCTCAGATGGATGATACCGTTCATTTATCATCAGATTAGGAAACAGGCTTGAGTGAATACCTTAGTGCAAATGTCAAGGTGTGGTTTGGGAACCCTGGAAGCCTCTGAGGTTCTTGCAAGATATCTGCGGAGCTAAAATATCTTATGATAGTATAAAGCCATTGCTTAGGTTTGTCATTCTCCTCCTTTCAGAAATGTGCAAGAATGCTTACTAGAGACTGCAGGCTATCGGCTATTACAAAGATTGAACGCAATAGCAAACATGAATATCTAGCTGGGCCTCTGTTAAGTCAGACGGTAAATAGATTTGCAAACATAAAGCTCTGACAAATTCCAGGATTTTTGAAAACATGTATTACAGTTAATTTCTTTATCCATGAAACGTAATACCTGACACCGGTAACATAAAGGAGGGTAGCGCTGCTTTGGCTCATGGCTTAGAAGTTTCTGCCCTTGCATGGTAGGAGTCGGGTGAAAGAGCCAGAGTAGAGGAGAGCTGCTCACATTACTGTGGCCAGGAAGCGGAGAGTGAGGAGGAAGGGGAGAGCCTGGGAGGAAGAGATACCCGCCAGGTCCTACCCGCAGGGACCCACCAGGAACCAGGCTGCACCTCCAACAGTTCTGCAGCTCTCAACCCCATCACTCAGTTCCCTTTAAAGCCCTGTCTCTGACGGCATGGGCCGTCTGGGACATTAAATACAAACCATACCAACATACTGTTTGAGATAAAAGTGTTAATTTCTAAAACATTTTGTGCGTATTGATATTTAAACTAATACGTGACACCTGACAGATACAATGGTCATAAGCAAAAGCTGTCTGGGATCTTCATTTACAACCCTAACTTCGTCAGATCCCTTGGTTTTCGTGTATGTATGTGAGAGTCTTATTATTCTAAACTGTAATAACATCAGGCATGACAACTGACTCCATTTCTATGACTTTAAAAAATCATTCACATGAGAGTAGCCTCCTGCTCATCTTAGAAAGATTGTGTTTTTTTTTTTGTTTTTTTTTTTAAAACAAACAGCAGTAAATTCTGTCCTGCTTTACCACATTTCAGGGTTGGAATTGTTTCATTATTTCATTAATTATTTCATAAAACATTTCATTATTTTAAAAATAATTTAAATTGCAGTTCTCTCCAGCTCTTTTTCCAGAGCAGGGAGGGATGAGAGGGGAGTAGAACAGAAAGAACAAAAAAATGAAGATGTGTTATGTACATGTACAAATTCCCCACTAGAAATGTCATCATGTACTGCAAATATGTACTAACAAAAACTTAAAAGTTATATAGTCCATAAAAAGTTTAATTTTAATATACGACTATTGTTTAGTTACTGAAAATGATTTTAATATTCTTACATAATGTAAACATAATCTTTCTCAGGGGACTAATCTTAAAATAATACAGTGACAATTCTTGAGTTTCCCAGAGTCTATATGATGTTTTCCTAAGTTAACATTTAGGAATGGAAGACATTTTTTGATGTTAAAGAAACAGGAATATAATAGAAAAAGTGTCTACTACATATCTCATTATTATAAACAGAATATGCATTATAATGAGTTAAATTTTAGAAAAGGATTTTTTAAAAACTCAGTGAAATAATCATTAATATTTTTAAAGAGTGAATAGATAAAGTAATATTAAATAACTAAGAAGACCACTTTTTTTTTCATTCAGATGATTCTGACCCCTAAAATAGGTGGTCTTGGATACAGTCTGTGTGAAAATGAGGGCATTAGGTTCCCATGAGATAAGTGCACTGTTTATAGTTGATAAAAGGACTGCAGCATGTTAACACTGCAAGATATAACTGAGGGGCCAGAGAGGCTCAGAAGCTTTCAATAAGCAAGCTGTGCATGTACTCATAGAGTCAGTGTGTTGCTTTGGGGCTAGTTTTGCAAGAAGAACAATATGTAATACAGGACACATATTTTATAAGATCATTTATAATAGTCACCCAAAGAATGATATACAAGGGAGTACAGGAAATCTGTCCACACAACATAGACCAAGAGTCCAGCTGAGGATCTGAATCCTGCAATAATGTCCTGCATGAGTCCAACTTAAGACCTAGAGCTCATAACAATACTTCCCACAAATCCAACTGGAAGCCCAGAGCCCATAACAATATCCCATGCAAACCTGTTTCATGGATCTGCACTGGGAAGGCCTAAAGGTCAGTGGTGGAATCTAGAAAGTCTGTGCCAGCAGGGTAAAGGATCTGTGCTAGGAGGCTGAGGAATATGCACTGGAGCCAGGAAGCAACACTCAGAAGAACCAGAGCTCCCCTAAAAAGTACCACAGCCATCCTCGGCAACAGTGAGGTCCCAAGCTCCTCAAAGGATGAAGACAGCTGAGTTCCCATCAGGGAAGAGAATGCAGCAAGGTTCTTCAGGAGACTGAGCTGTGCACCTTCTTCCTCTCTGGAGTGAGGAAGCAATGCTCAGAGTGAGGACCAGAGCTCCCCCAAAGTGAACCGAAGCCGTTCTCAGTGCCAATGAGGCCCTGAGCTCCTCAGAGGATGAAAACAGTCAAGTTCCTCAGGAAAGCCAGCATGACAAGCTCCTCTGAAACAACCAACAGCTCCTTACAGCTTCTACCAGCTCCGAACAGACTTTCTGTGCTCCCAGCAGCCTCTTCAGTTCCCAAATGCCTTTCTTTTTCTCCAGGTCTGCCTCTCATGCTGCTGGCAACAGTACCCAGGTGGGCTTCCCACACCTACCACCACCCTTACTCAGTTCAGCTGGGGGTTGTAAGTTGACCACCAGTTATCAATCCACTACAGTTAATAAAATCCCCATTAAAAGAACAGCAACATTATTCATAGAACTGGAAAAATCAACCCTAAAATTTATATGGCATCGGAAGAGACGAAGAACAGCCAAAATAATCCTGAGGAACAAGAGCAAAGGGGGAGGCATAACAATTCTTGATTTTAAGTTATATTACAAAGGTATAATAAAAGTAAGTAGCACGGTACTGGGCTTGAAAGTAGACATATGGACCCCTTATTTTGTCTTGTATGTAGACTTCTCCCCAAAGTTTCAGGCAGTCATAGGTGGGGGTTTCCAGAGGTGGCTGTATCGAAGGTGTGTGAGTGTGGATTAGGAGTATGATACTGGGATTAAGGGTGTATGGCAGTGGATTAGTACACTAATTGGTTTGCCAGTTCTGAGTGCGGGTAATGGGAAGCCCCACCCTGGGTGTGAGTGACGCCGGCCAGAGGCCTGTAGCCTCGATAGGATAAAGGAGGAAGGGAGTCTTCCTGCTGCTGCTTCCCTGCTTGAAGTCATGGGCACAGGTGAGGACTTCCTGAGCAGAACTCCAGTAGCACAAGAAATAATACCAAGAATCAGCGAATGGGGCTCCATTAAATTAAAAAGCTCATAAGGTCAGATGCAGAACGTGTGACATCACATGGTTTCTCTCATGTGAGATAACCAAAATATAAATAAATTAATAAGTAAGGTAAAGTAGGTATGGTAGGAAATAGAGAAGCAGACTTCCGGAAGTGGGAAATAGGCCAGGAAATGGGAAAAACTGAGGAAAGATAAAGGGATCAGAATGATCAAGATAGGATTTATATATGAACCATTTTCTTGAAATTAATGTAACTATTACATATCACAGACTATGCTAATAAATTATGCATATCAGAAATAAAGACTTTTTGAAAGTTTAGAAATTGACCAGAAAGAAATTAAATATTGGGTTAAGAAATACTCCAAAATAGCTGGGGATATAGCTCAGTGGAATAAGTGCTTGCCTAGCAAGCGCAGGGTCCTGAGTTCGATCCCCAGCACCGCAAAAAAAAAAAAAAAAAGAAATACTCCAAAATAAGCTATATATATATAATGCAAATTTCACTAAATTAGCTTTAGGGATGAGGAAATAAAACATCTTATTTTAAAATTAAAACTGACATATAATTGCATATATGGGATATAGTGAAGATTTGCCACTTGCATACAGTATATAATGATCATATCAAGAAATCACCCTGTTGCCTTAAACACATAATTTATTTGTATTGGGAGCCTTTGCACCGTTTACTTCCAGTTCTCGCCAAAATATGTGATGAGTCATTATAAAGTACAGTCACCTTTCCGTGGTAAAGAACACTAGAACGTAATACCCTTTACTAACTGTATTTTGGTATCTGTCATCCACCCCCAATCCCATCTAACCTTGAATCAATACTATATATTCCTCTCTTCTGAGAATATACACTTTTTAGCTTCCCCATGAAAGCATTTTTTGGCTCAACATCATAAAGTTAAAGCTGTTCAGTTGCTTTCCACTGTTTTCACTCAAAGTCTGAACTCCTTTGTGTAGCATTTGATGTCACAGATTGGACCCAAACTTTCATTCCAGTGTCCCCTCGAAATTTTCATGACTTTGCTGTCTTTGCTTTCTTTCCACTGTGTCCATCTGAGATACATCCAAGGACAGTACCTGTTTTTCCATTTGTCTTTTTTATGTTCCCCCTGCCTCCCATTTTGGAAAGCCCCTTTCCTCTGTTAGAAAAAAATTGTTCAAGACTTGCAAATGGATGAGAACTGTTGACTCCACATTATGTGTGGAATTGTCTATCTGTGAACTACTTACTGTACAACACGGTAGTGGTGACAGGTGAGGTCTTTGGTGCTGACAGCAATGCAAATAACTGCCCATAGCAACCCAGATGATTCTTGTTCATAGAAATGTTCATAGAAATTCTAGTTTCATTTTTATGTTCATAGAAATGAATTTTTCCATCAGAGCACAGAAATCTCTGTAGGGCAAACAAAATATTTGATATGTTTATTTCATATACGAATGAGAATATTTTTTAGCTTTTTCCAAATTATATTTTAGACATGCCCTTCCAAACAGCCATATATATAACTGCTATTTGCTCCTTAAAATATACTGCAAATGCCACCCTTACAGTGTGATAGTCTCTATTTCCCAAGTAAAAAATTAGTATTTTTTTGCCCCATAATTCTATAGTACTTTTAATCTACTTTTGCTACAATGCTTACCAAAATGCTGTATATCTATCTACTGGATCTTTGAGGACAGAAAATGTGTTTTCTTCTTTTCTGTCTGACTTCCTTTTTGCCAAGTGTACAGCGTATGACATGCAGATATTTGCTGGGTAGACGTTTACGGAGAAATGATCACAAAGCCACAGGGAAAGGTGATGAGCATAACTTTCAGCTGCTGTTGCTGAAGGAAAATAGACTTTCCAGTGTACAAAGCCCAACTTTTCCTGTTGTTAACAATCTGGGAAAGCATAATTCTGCACAAGATTGAAGAGACTTGAAGGAAAAAGATTAGTAAAACAAACATGACTGGAAGAGATGCCGATGAAGGGACTTGAGGATTAGAGTCTTGTGTTATGGGCTCTATTTCCTGAATTACTGCAGCCAAGTCTTCTTACTTTTGTCATACTTTATCATGCTTTTGCAAATTGAGGGTGATAATTATTGTGATTATCAAGACAGAGCAATTCCCCTCATGAAATGTTTGAGGCGAAAGTGGGCAGTAGACAGTCTTCCTTAGCTTATTTCTCTACGGATGAGGGTGGGAGAAATTTTTTAAAAATACAGCCTGGAAGAGCACTGAAAAGTGTCTTGAGTAACCGCAATGCATTTAGAGGAGTCTTTCTTGGTGGTTAATGTGACTTTCATATCATTACCATTTTTATTTTATTTATAAATATTTAGGAGCTAGTTTTGGACAAAATAAGCAATTTGTAGAACAAAGACATGGATTGGCTTTCGTCAGATGTAACAATGCACAATTCAATTTAATCCTGTTCAGATACCTACAGATTCAGATTGTTTTTTCTTTTTTATTACAAATGCTTGGATATTTTCCCTGAAGAGGAGAGTGATTTCTGGTATTTACTTCATAAAGAGGTCACTGACAAATACTGGACTTCGAAAATCAACAAGTGCTAAATTTTATCCTGGCAGGTTGGAGATCTGAGCTATTTACTAACACAGTTCACTGCTGTTTCCATGGCAACTGAGACCAGTCACTTGTCAGCCCAGGGTGGCTTTGCCATCAGCAGTGAACTCTGTGTGATGTTGCCAAACGTCTGGCTTCTGTGTTTCCTGTTCCAAGCAACTGTTTCTTATTCTGAATACCAGTGACCAGTCTACAGTGGCTATCACTAAACATGGCACTCACATGTGGAAAAGTGGGCTCAGCTCGCTTGCACTAAATGAAAATACACACGCAATTGGATTGTACATTCCCTAACTAGCTATGCTAGTAATTTATTAGTAATGTTACCTTGCTATTAGTAGGCAGCTGGGCCTGAATGAGAAACGACAGCATATCTGTCATCATCAAGTCAACTGTTTTTAGAAAGTCCTGCCGCCTTTGGCTGGTGAGCTCTGCGTGTAAATCCAGATGACTGTGCACACTCGAGCCAGCAGAAAAATGAAATTGCACCTGAAATGCTGTTTCCCATTTTAAAATGCTCATGTATTTATTACTCTGACATGGAGAAAAAGCAGCTGCCTCACATGCCAGTAAAATGGCTGAGCAATTTTAAATTTAAACAAAGAAAAGAGCTAAGCAGTGTTTGCTTTGCAAGGACGAAGAGGACGAATGATTTTCAAATCCTAGTTGTGTAGTAGTTATCAGTGTGGGGCTTGAGATCCTCTTTGCCTCGGTCATTCTGTATTCCAGAAATCTGAGGACCAGACTTGTAATCGTGTCTCTCTCTAGGTCTTCAATTCCTTGAGAGTGGACTGTTTCCATCAGCACATGCCTTTAGGTAGCTAGTCTTGGGAGTGAGAGGAATCTGTATAATTAATCTGGAAAGTATCCTAGTTCTTTTGGGATGTTATAACAAGCTACCACAAACTGAGTGATTTATAGATAATAGAAATCTGTTTCTCACAGTTTGGAGGGCTGGGATGTCCTCGGTTAAGGTACCAGCAAATTCAGCACCTGTGAGGGTCCTGCTTTCCAGACAGCCATTTTTTGGGGGTAACCTCTCATAATGAAGAAATGGAGGTTTTCTCTCCAGGCTCTTTTTGTAAGGGCAACAATTATATTAATGAAGCTGTGTTCTTATGACTTCCCAAAGTCTTTCCTTCAAATGCCTTTGCTAGGAGATTAGGGTTTCAGTATGTGAAATGTGTGTGTGTGTGTGTGTGTGTGTGTGTGTGCGTGTGTGTGTGTGTGTGCTCACAAAGCAATGAGATGAATGAAATGTGTTTTCAAAATCAAGTCTGTAATCTTTTCTTCTTTTTATTTTAAAGAGAAAAGAACAAAAACAAATTTAAAAATACAAAGACATAAACAAAATAACACAAAAATAATGAAAATGATACAGAATTTCAACCAAGGTGGTAGGAGATTTTTTTTTTTTTTTTTTTTTGCGGTACTGGGGATCGAACTCAGGACCCTGCGCTTGCTAGACAAGTGCTTATTCCACTGAGCTATATCCCCAGCCCCAAGGTGGTAGGAGATTAACAGTCATTGTTTTATTACATATTGTTATCTTCAAATTGGTCACTCAGGTAAACAAATATGGGCAAGTAAGATTGATCAAACAATTAAACATTAACTGTTCATTTTAATAATGCAATAGAAATTAGTAGTACAATTATTGTAGCCCTCTTGAATATACATATATATATATATAATTTTTCCCTTCCTCCTTTCTTTCTTTTCTCTTTTTCCTCATCCCAGTTGTTATTTCCTTTTGAGCAGTTTCTTTCCCTTTCACAATATCTATTTTACCTTTCAGACTTTATTTAATTTAAACTTTCTGGTTCTTACATTAGGGAGACAACATGATATTTAAACATGTGAGTCTGATTTATTTCACTTATGAGTATGGTTTCTAGTTGCATCCATTTACCTATAAAAGCCTCGAGTTTATCTTTCTTTATAGCTGAGTAATATTCCATTATATAAAAGTACCATATTTTAAAAAATCTATTCCTCAGTTGATGGACATTTGGGATGTCTCCACGATTTAGCTCCCTAATACAAACAGAATAGCTACCTTTGCTTTTTTCTAGGTTCCTGTTGCATGGACAATTTTTTTTCCATCCTTTGACTTTTCGTCTATCAATTTCCTTTTCAGTTAAATGTGTTTCTTATATATAGCATATTGTTGGATTTTGTTTCTTGATCCACTCCGCCACTCTGGTTCTTTTGATTGGTGAACTGAGGCTGTTTACATTAGCGGTTATAACTAACATGTATTGGCTTATCTTTATCATCATATTTTTGTGCTTTTGGCTCCTCCTTTTACCCCTGTTTAATTGCTTGCTTTGCTTGGTGATTCCTTTCTATTGTTGTTCTGGAAATGGTGGTCAATTTTATCTCTTTCTAAAATATCTTTTAGTGCTCTGTGTAGGGTTGGTTTGGCACTCATGAATTTCTTCAGTTGTTCTTTGTCATGGAGTATTTTATCTCTGCATTAAATTTGAGGGATAGTTTTTAAGGGTACATCAAATGGGGTTGGAAGTTGTTTTCTTTCAGGACCTGAAATACTTCACTCCAAGCTCTTCTTGACTTGATGGTTTGTGTTGAGAAACCTGCTGTGATTCTGATGGGCTTTCCTTTATAGGTGATCTGTTTCTTTTCTTTAACAGCTTTTAATATTCTTTTCTTTTACTCAATTTCTGGGACCTTGATTATTATATGTCTGTGTGTCGATTTATTTTGGTTATGGCTAATTGGAATTCTATATGCCCTACTTAAATGTATGTCTGATTCCATGCTTGTGAAATTTTCTGCTATTACTTCTGCTAATGGTCTTTTTATGACATTTGTGTTGACTCCTGTTGTTTCATTGACACCTATTAGTTTTACACTGTGGCTTTTTTTTTTTTTTTTTTTTTGCCTCATCTTGCAGCGGTTGAATTGTTATTTGCTTGTTCCTTATTTTTTAAGTAAATCTTTCCTTTCATGATTGTTAACTGGAATGTTGTCTTTAAGGTCTGAATGTCTATTTTCAGCTTTGCTCAAGAGGTTTTACCAGGTTTCTATGGAACTTTTGTATTCCTGCATATCACTTTGAATCTGTTTCTTGAATTCTAGTTCTTTCCCACATTGTTCATTCAAGGTTTTCATCATTTTTTCTACGTGCCTCTATTTTTAAAATCTACATCTTCTTTAGATGTGTCAAGAAATTTTTTATTTATTGTTGTCACTTTTGTTTTTTAACTAAGAGATCATTTCCGATCTGATTTTTCTATGGCCTGATGGAGTTGTTTCCTTACTTCAGTTGCTTTTGTTTCAGAGATTTCAGGGGCATGACTTCTGATTTCTCCTATACTGATGTCTCCTGGACTTGTTTTGGGTGGGTGGAGTTCTAAGATTGCATTTTGCTCCTTTGTCTTGTCATTTTTGATGCAAGAGGCTGAGCACCAATCCTCCCCTTCCTGGGCAGCTCACTGAAGTCCCTGTGTTCTCCAGGGGTCAGACTTGTTTTGGCTTTCCCGGGAGGTCAGATGCATCCTGTGATGGTGGTGGAAAGTGAGGCACCAAATCTAGCCTTTCCCAGCAACTGATAGAGTGGACTTGGCTTTCTTGGGAGCTCAGACTCATTGTGATGGCAGTGGAAGCAGGGCACCCTGTAATCTTTTCCTTTTAATTTTTAAAGTTTTTTAATGTTCTCATTCATGAATATTCGCATACCTAAAGTTCCAAAACAGATAGGGTATTATTGTTAGTATTTCCATTGTGAAAAACAAATTCCCTTATTTTAGTTTAATTGCCATTGTATCACAAAGCTGATTCAATATTTAGATGTACAATATATCAAGAAGTCATATCTCACAAGTACTTAAGTAATTTGCAGGCTCTCCAGGTGTCTTTCCCTATGAAGAGAAGTTAGTAAGGATATATTGATACCAGCAATTAATGTTAGTTTCATGTGAAACAAGGAGCAGGATTTTCTCTACTTTTTCTGTCACCATTTTCCTAAACCCAATCCCTACTTTTCCTATCTAGTTCTCCACAGAGAACTGAGCATAGAGCACTCCACTTTAAGCTTTTGAAAGTCAAGTATTAAAAGGAGAACAAAAAGAAGAGAGGATGGGGACAGACTGGTTAACTTTATGCATGGACCTCTCATTGAGAGTAGAACAGCTGCCTCATTTTCTGTCCCAGGTACTTTTGACCATGATGCAACAGCAAGCAGGAACATCAAAATGACACCCAGGAGTTGGAGGCAGGTTTATTTATGTTAACAGGCACTGATTGGGATCATTCCCAGAATATCAGATGCTGATCTCTGGTGATCTTGCTTATATCAGAGAAGCAAGCAGGAAGCACAGAGGTGGAATGGCTTGTCAATTTGGGATTGGTTTATGATGTATGCATCATAGTGACCAGCTATTCATCACAGTCACCAGCTGTTTCTGAGAGACAGAAGCAACTAGAACTGGAACAGGAACTATTACCTGGGTAACTAACAAACCAAAGTGTACTGGCTGGGGGTGCATTTTCTGTTACAACCCCCCCCCCAATTTTGTTTCTACAGAAAATCTTTGCTGGGCATATTTCAGAAGATCTTTTGAGACAAGGCTCAAGTAGAAGCAGTAACATTAAGATTGTCAATGACCTTAGGATGGGTCCTAGCCAAGTGCCCTTTCTTTGTTACTTTTCTCTCATTCCTGAGACAAAATACCTGATGCCCAAAATTAAGAAAGGAAAGGTCTATTTAGCTCAGAGTTTATGAAGGTTTCAGTCCATGTGTGGCTGGCTCCAAGGCAGAGTGGCACATGGCAGAGGGCAACAGTTCATGGCGGTGGAAAACAGCAGAAGCAGCAAGAGCAACAGAGAAGAGCAACAGTGAGGAGAGCAAGTTTCTTTCCATTCCTTATATTGTGTGCAAACTACCTTCCCTTGGGTGGGTGTAGCACTCACACCCATAATCCCAGCATTGGACCATAGATCAATCATAGACTCTAGAAGCCGCCCCAGGAGGCTTTGGGGGACATCCAGACACACACTCTAACATGCCCCAGGATTGTTTCATTGCAGAGTTTTCCGCTAAGTTGTTTTTAGGAAGATACATAATTTAGGCCTGTCCATTTTATAACGTTAACCTGGCAAGGGAGCAAGAGAGTTAATCTGATCTAGGAGAGAATCCAGTGTGCCTTGGATGCTTATCAAATCTTGGTTCAGTGTTTGATTGATTATTTGCCTGGGGTAACTGCCTATAGAGTTTAAGAGGACAACAACAACAACAAAAACCCAAGTAGTGGGAGGTGGCGAA
This sequence comes from Dinomys branickii, assembly GCA_004027595.1. NCBI lineage: Eukaryota > Metazoa > Chordata > Mammalia > Rodentia > Dinomyidae > Dinomys > Dinomys branickii. The sequence continues at coordinate 61,028 of PVLD010007946.1, read as the reverse complement.
GCAAAGACTGGGGTAAGCAGCCTGAAGAGACACAAAAATCAAGGGGAACAGACATGGAGCAGTCCTGTGAACTGTGTCCTCAGCCTTCTGCCATGCACGGACTGGTCAGCATCCAGAGTGACCAGAGCAGGGTTTTGAGTGCGTTGTCTCTTCAGAGTGAGCTGTCTGGTACAGGTAATACTTTCCAGTGGATTTAACCCTAAATTTCTGAAACTTTATAGAGGTAGTTAATATGTACCTACATTACATGTGTATGGTAGGAGTGTCTACAGTTACAGCCAATCTTTTAACTATAGTTTTGTGGAGCTTGTTACAAGCTGTTTCTGAGGGTTATATTTCTTGTGACCTGTATGATGTATGTCAAGGGTAGGCCATATTTAGGGAAGATTTTATAGCAGGACCCTATGAACCTTTTCCCATTGTGGGTAGGTGATGGGAGGTTGGGACTAGCGATACATGCTGAAGCCTGAGCTGGTTGTAGGGATATGGGGGTCAGCACTATGTCCTGAGTTTGCAGAACATACAGTGGGTTCAGGTCTGGCTCTGAATAAGATGGATCTTCCAGGACTACCAGATAAAGATTTTTTCTGGTTGGGGTTGATGTTTCAGTCAATTGGATGCCCTGAGGGGGCATAGGCCTCTGCACTGGATTATTTTGAGTGCAAGTTTGGCCAAAAGAGTTTTATCCAAGGTGATGACAACATATCTAGCCTGTTGGACTTTATTCCTAACAGAGGTACTTCTATCCATAAACGGGATGTACTCAGCATCTGTCAGGAGGTTAGAACAGTTCATGTCAGTGCCAGGCAGTCGTGGTACTGGGTGAGGTCCAACAGATCATGTGACACATGGACAGTTAGGTCCTGGCCTAAGCTGAGCTTCTTGATCAGAAAGATAGTGGTTATTAGAGCATGAAGGCAAGTGGGGGGAGGCAGCCCTCAGTGACCATATCCAAGTGTTTGCACAGGGAGGCCACTGGGCACTCCCAGGGGTTGACAGTCTGAGTAAGCACTGTGAACTCAAGGATCCAGATTTTATAGAAGCCAGCAGCTTCAAGAAATTTCTGGAGTTTCTTTTAACCAGTTTTTGCCAGATACTGTAGCAGAGCTTTTGTATCTTTTCAGCAGACAGTTTGGGTGTCATTCTGGGAAACTATCAAAGTCAGCCATGAGGGTTTCTTGAAAGAGGGTAAACAAGTTTTTGAACCTCTGGAAGGTTGAGTCCAGGACAGTTGTGAAGAGGGGCTGGCTGACAGCAGCCAATTAAAAGCAGAAGAAGGCATTCTTAGGTCCAGGCATGTGTACCAGCAGATTGAGGCAATGTACACAGGGGGCAACCATGGCAGAATTGTCAGCTTGGAGACCTTTAACTGGCTTAACAGGAGAGAAGTAGTTTAGCAGTTTGACAGCCTGTAGATATATTGCAATTTTTAAGTCTTAATTTTTCTTTTTATGGGGGGGGGCATGATAGCTAGGAACTCCTCAAAAACAGTAGGAGGGTTCTTAACCCCTTATGGCAATTGAGTTTAAGTGAGCTGGCCTTTTGTCTTAGGATTTTCCCAGTTAAAGGGGCTCATGGGAGCAACTCGCAAGCAGAGGAATGCATTTTTAAAATCTAGAACCACCCCAGAAGGGTGCGTGGCTTAAAAGCCACAGAATGCAAAGTGATGGCTGTGTTGTTGATGGCACAGAGATTTTTTCCAAGGTGATTAACAGTCTGTCAGGCTGATGTGTGGCTTGATGCCTGTTTGGGCTTCCCATGACATCTGACAGCAACAGAGAGTCATGATAAGGTGTTGTGGTTGATAGCCAGGCCCAGAGGCGTGTCTTTGGTTTATACCTCTGGAAGAAGAGTTTTCAGAATTTCAGAATTGTGGTTATTTGTCTCAGGCTGACATAGGCATCATTTTCTTTCAGAGAACAGAGTTGAAAATGCAGGGTTAAATGAGAGGGAGGTTGACTGGCTTGGTGCAAAGGAGATGGTTGCTTCTCACTTGAAGATGAGGTCTTTTCCCAAAAGTGATATGGAGACTGGCTTACACAGGAGGTATTCTCCAAGGCTGCAGGTTTGTGCCTGGCATAAAATGTGAGAGGCAAGAATCCTAGTTTCCCCCAATGACGGTACTGTGGGATCTCAGTGGCCCAGCTGAAAAAGAGAGCTCAGTCTGGCCTAGTCTGAGCCTGTCAGACTAAAGAAAAGGTTTTCATCTGATCCAAGTTGAAGCTTTTGAGAGTTCTTATTTTTTAATCTGAGTGGTCATTTATTTTTTTAGTGTCCACAGTTCTTCCAACTTATAGCCAGAAGGTATGGTCATCTGTCAGACTGGATTTTCTTATGGACATCCAGGGCTTTTCTTTTATCAGGTTTCTGAATAACATTGATGGGTGTTTGTTCCCCCGCTCTGATGTCTTTGGGAACCACTCAACTGATTTTAGGTTTCTAGGCACAGCGACCTTTGGGAAAGGCCTTGGGAGCTCATTTGTTAGGGCTGATAGTCAGTTTTTCCTCAGCCAAAATGTGTAACTCAGAAGGAATTGCCAACAGTCCTCTTGGGTGGGTGCTGGACAGTGCATCTGACCAGGTTAGGTGTAGTCAGGAAGCAGAAGGCTGTGGGAAGGGCCTCTGTGGCTGAGTGCAGGCAATGGGTAGCTGAAACCAATTCAATTGCCAGAAAGTAGATGAGTCAGCAGTGGGGAGTGAAGCTAAAGGTGTTAGTAGCAAATATAGCGGCTGACAAGAGTGCCAAGAAGAAATTCTCAGGAAGAATGGGTTTTTTTTTTCCCCCTTTTTTATTGGAGATACAGGGAGCAGTTTGGTTTCATTTTCAACACTGAAAAACCCTTTTTCCTTCAGTCAGGGACTGTGGGTTTTAACCAATTAGTTGACTCCATGTGTGTGTGTTACATACCATTGAACAGTGGTGTAACAGACAAAGGAGGGGTGCCCTTCAGAGAGACGATTCAGATGCCTCCCTGACCATGCCCCTTGTGGGAATTTAAGCTCAGTTTAGATAAGGAGGGTGCGAGGCCTCCGTTACGCCTTGTGTCAGTAAGAACCACAGGGGAGGGCCCCATCAGCCGCCATGACTACTGCTTCCCAGTCTTGGTGCATAGATGAGCAGCCTATTGCTTATGCTGTCTGTTGTACTAACACACAGTCATTCAGCAGGCACTCAGAGGTCAAACATTCCAACCCCCCTTCCCTTGGGGGTGGTCTTAATTAAGAAGAGTTGATCAAGCTCTTCTTTAGCTCAAAATGAGCAGGATTGATAGACTGACTAACTGGGTTGCACCTGGGGATCTTACCTGAATCAGGCAGGCAGACAGACAGATAGACAGATTATGTCCTCCTCCCTTTGGAGTCTGACGTGAGCCCCTCAGGAGGGCAGCCAGGAATCCTCCTCCAGGATTTCACGAGGGAGCTTAAGAAATCTAAAGTGAGTGTCCTTCTGTCAAGACCTGGAGAGGTCCTTGCTCCATCCACGAGGGCCATGACTAGTGATCAAATAGGTCAGCCTGGCTCATCTTCCTGACCAATAGACCAGACACAATGGCAAGTGGAAACATCAAAATGACACCCAGGATTTGGAGGCAAGATTTATTTATGTGGATGAGCACTGATTGGGATCATTCCTAGAATTCCCTGATCTCTGGTGGTCTAGGGCTTATATGGGATAAGCAAGCAGGAAGTACCTAGGCAGAATGGCTCGTCAGTTGGGGATTGGTTTATACAATGTGCATCATTGTGACCAGCTATGCATCACAGTGGCCAGCTGTTTCTAGGAGACAGAAGCAACTAGAACTGGAACAGGGGCTATTGCCTGGGCAGCTAAGAAACTAAAGTATACTGGCTCGGAGGGTGGGGGTGGCAATTTCTGTTATAACACCATGGATGAGATGTTTGTAACCGTGACTGGGTTGGAGTAGGAAACCAGTATTTGTTAAGCATCTACTATGAGCCTGATGCTGGGTACCATGAGACACAGCCTCTGCCTTGGTGGTGTTTCCAGGGCAGCATAGAAGTGAGTCCATTCTTATTTCTGGTACTGTCTACAGTAAACACTTTCCAGACCTAGCTTCTGTGGTCTCCACAGCTCCATGCTCCTGCATCCTGCAGGTAGATGTGGTTAGGGCAGGAAGGCAGCTCCACTGACAGCAGCTACGGCCATAGCTTACTGAAAAATTGTAGAAAAATCAGACTGATTTATTCAATCGTGGAGTATCACTTTTTTTGGTGGGGGTTAAAAAGTAGGGGACCAACATGTTCGTGTTTTATTGAAAATTGAAATTTCTTTAAGGAAATACCAAAAATCATGGAATTTCACTTACTTTCCCCCTTTTTGGTATATGTTTATGGTACATAATTACATTTATTTCGAGGACTTGGTATCTATCTGTTGTGATTGTTTTGATCTCCTTTCCCTGCCTCCCTTCTTAAAAGATTCTTTGGAGGGTTCTGTTTGCCAGTATTTGGGGAGGAATTCAACAATTAATACTGATCTATCCTGTTGTAGAAATTTCCACCAGTTATTGGGGAATGTAGGCAAGAAGAAAATAGAAGGTCCAATGGATTGTGATGGCTATTGTGATGGGTCTTCTGGATTGCGAGGGGGAGGATACTTACAGAGGGGCAACCCAGCTGAGTCTTAAAGAAGACACACGGCAGACAGGTCACAGGAGGTGAGAGGGACAGCACTTCCGGCAGACTGAGTAGCACCGAGGAACTCAGATCCAAATGAGAACATGGAGCAGCATAAGTGGTCCAATTGACTGCGAGTGACAGGGTGGAGGTGAGGGAATTCTAAGGTTGAAGACTTAAAGAAAGCCAGAGCATGAAAGACTTTCTGTGTCAGTTTAGAAAGCTTGAATTTATCCAAACAAAATTTATCCATTAAACATTTCACCTGAGGGAAGGGACAGAGTAAGATTTGTGTTTTACCTCTATCCTTCTGGCTGCAATGTAGAAGAATTAAGAGTTGAAAAAAAGCTTAGAGATAGAAAAAATGGTTAAGGTAATGTTAACACTGATTAATACATACAAAGTCAGTTATAAGGGATAAAGTCTCACCATAATAATTTTGTTGTGAAATATTTATGTGTGTGCAGACATAATATTCTGTATAGCATGTTTATAATTTTTATATAACTATAACATCTACAGGTTCATGAATTAAATACTAATCAAGTTTAAACATAATAAAAATCAACTGCATTGAATTAGTGTGGTAAACAGTGCATTTGCAGAAAATATATCTTAGATGCTAAGTTTTCGGATGAAAAGGTATTTTTATATTTGTATTTCACAAGTTGGCTTGATTGTTTGCGTCTGATGTACCATCATTGGTATTGTCATCGTAGTTGCTTACTTCTTTTCCCTTTTTAAGAAACTAATCAGCTTTCAGTGACCAATGTCTTATGTTGATGGTCTCAAAATGTAATAGTTCATCAAAAAATATAATGCTATAATGTTAATATTTTACAGTTTCACTGTTTATTAAGAGTTCTAATAAAATAACAGTTTTCACTGCATATTCTGCTAAGCCCTAGTAAAAGTCAACACATATGGGTAAGGCATTTGTGAAGAATTTTAGCTTGCAGCACGTAGCTGCCAGTGCCCAAGCCCAGGTTTTCCCGAGTTCGGTATTTATTATATCGCCATGTATGATGTCATAACTCGAATATTCATTTCTGTTGCTTTTTAACTGCTCTGAAACTTAGGTTGTTACCTCATACCTCAAGCACTCATTTCATCTTTTGTTAACTTCAATCAATCATTGATGTTGTTTAACTTTCTTGTTTGCTCTGGATAATGAAAAGAAATAGTACTTCAATATCTATTGTTCTTATAGTGTAAAAATCATCTCATTTTATTATATAATGCAGAAAACTAAGCCTCATTTATAAAGGCCTTTCATTTCCAAAGTATTTTCATTAGATAGAAGATTTTTCTGGCAAAATATTCTGCATGGACTGTAATGGTGTCTCATTGCTGTAATTTGACTTTAGAAGCAAACCTAATTAACGTTTTACAAAAAAGTGTGCTGAGGTAATACCCTGTCCCAGGGACTAGAGATATATATATACCCTGTCCCAGGGACTAGAGACCCTGTGCAAGAATGGCTGTCTTACTTTTCTTGTTGCTGAGACAAAATAAATGACACTCAAAGTTAAAGGAGGAAAAGTTTATTGTAGCTCATGGTTTGTAGGGGTTTCAGCTGATAGTTGGCTGGCTCCAAGGCAGGGTGGCATGGTAGAGGAGAAGTAGTTCATGGCAGGTAGACAGCAGCAAGGCTACCTGCTGAGCAAGGTAGCAAGCAGCAAAGTAATGATGCAGCAAGTGGAAGCCCTCTTTTTGTTCCTGATTTTCTATCCAGGTCTCCACACTCTTAGGGTGGGTAGCACTTACACCCAGGGTACACCTTCTTATGATCCACACCCAGAGCTATGCAAACCAGTCAGCGGACTGACTTAGTATTCACACACCCTTAATCCAAGCATCTCACACTCTAGATCCAGCCAACTCTGATCCAGCCAACTCTGAAAAAGCCACACCTGTGACTGTGTGAAGCTTTGGGAGGACATCTAGACACAGCCATTACAAGTGATCAAGTGGATAAAGGAAGGCAGAGCTACTTCAAACACCTTCAGAGTTAAATACCATATTTTAAATCACTTTGCTGTGCAGCCAAATCTTTGTTTTGCATTTTTGCAAGATTCTTTGAGTCTTTTGGTTTCTGTGTTGAGCAAAGGAGAGTAAAATAGCCTTTGGTGTATTAGTAAGAGGAGAACAGAAATGTCAAGAGCATACACTCATAAGTATACAAAAACATACTTGAATACCAGCAGGAATAATACTAAAAGCTGTAGCATATTTGTATAAACCATCATTTTATTATTGTGCATCATGCTAGACAATCAATATCTGCTGGAGCCAGAGTAACTTTTCTGTAAGATTTATTTGATATTCTTTGAGCATTCACTGTGTGATAGGAATGGGTTTAGATATTGGGAAGATAGCAGCAAACTGAGAACAAAACCTCTCATGAAGGTTAAACTGTAGTGAAGGAGGCTGGCAAAAATAATAAAAATGTAGAGCTTCTTAAATGGCAATCAATTCTATGGGAATGAGAAATTCCATACCCTTTTAACATTTACATGTACCTGAAACTTTGACCTCTAGGTAATGACAGTTTGACATATTTTTTTTATAGAAATATATTCACAGTTTTGAGTGTCTTCTAAACAGAGGCTGTAAGATAGACATTAGATTTTGTTGAAGATTCTATTTAATTTGTTGTACTAAAGATGTAGACAAAGTTGCATATATGAAAGTTGAGAGAAAGAGTGGGTGGGTACCTTGACAGAGACTTTCTTCATAAAACGTCTCTTGCCAGCATCTGAGATGAATACAAACTTCTCAGATGAAGATATACAAATGGCAAATAAATACATGAAAAAATGTTCAACATCCTTGGTCATTCGAGAAATGCAAATTAAAACAACAGATTCCCTCTCACCCCAGAAAGAATGGCTATCATCAAAAAATCAACCAATAACAAATGCTGGTGGGGCAGTGGAGAAAAAGGAACCCTTCTCCACTCTTCATGGGAGTGTAGACTGGTATGTTGTAAATGCGTTTATTAAATTGAGCCACTCACAGAGGCAAGATACAGAGACAAGCAAGTTTATTAGCCAGTGGTCAGCACCCAGCAAGGGATTAGGCACTGGTCCCCAAGAGCAGGAGGGTAGAGTCTTTTATACAGATCTGATTCTGGGTCTGGATCTGGGTCCAAAAGATAGTTGATTCTTTCCTTAAACAGAAGGAGGAACAAACAGTACTTTCGATTTGGGGTGGAGTGCAGGGTGTTGCCAATCATCTTTTGACCAAACATGGGGTTGTACAGGTTTAGGCAACTTCCACAACATTTACAGGAAATAAAAACTTAAGGAAATAGAAACTTTAGTTTTAAAATGGCACTAGAACATAAAATGGCACTGACTTGGTTCCCTTTCTCATATCACTTGGAAGTGAGTTATCTGAGAAAGTACAAATCTATGCTGAAATGCTATGATTTACCATTTTTTTCATGAACAGCATGTAGCCTTCCACCACCACATCTCAGTTTGAAATGTCAAAGCCAAATTTATTTCTTTGAAAAAAGTGTACAGCTCAATTGACTGCTTTGCTCAAGTAAAACTTGATACTTTCTGTGTAATTGCTGGGCACAAGGTGGGACATGCTTCAGTATTTTTCCTAAGAGCCATTCACCAGACACTCAGCTGCCCCATGGAAGCCATTGTGATGTGTAGCATGAACACTTAACATCAGCTGACTCAGGTCCTATACAACATTCCAACAGCTGCTGCTCTGTGGATATCATTCAAGGTAAATTAGAAACTGTTCAAGAGTGAATCTGAGTGGGAGCAGTTTGAGATTTCTTTCCTTATTTTATCACCAATGCCAATTATGATGTTAAGAAATCAACAAACATTCACTGAGCAAATGACTTAGTCATGTTCCAGATGTTTCTTTATCATGCATAGGTGAATTCTCACCTTCTACTTGTCTGGGCCTCCATTCACTCTGAAACGGTCTGTATTGGTGTCGCCTGTAGCTGCTCGGCTTAGAGTCTACTATAGTCTTCCTATTTCCAAGTCTTCAATTACCACCAAAGTGAGTGTCTCTTGAGAAGAGCAACTTTGCTTTTCATATCCAAATCTAACACCGTGATTTTCATAATGTATGAGTTCTTAGCAAGCTAGTCCTTCAACATTTAGCAAGTTAGCCTTTCAACATTTTCCAGATATGTATAAGAATCTGCTTCCTTTGAAAATATTTTGTTGTGATTGAATTAAAGCTGGCACCTCCACCATGCTAGGCAACCATTGAGTTGTATTTCTAGTAACCTATTTCTTACACACTAGATTTTCACTAGAAGATGAGTGTATGCCTAAATGTAAGTTTTAATTTAAAATGAAAGCAAACAGGGCAAGTGTGTAAGGTTCCTATAGCTAATGTAGTGATGAATGGTTTCATCCAGTCCCTTTATGAGGATTTACTGAGTGCTAAGTGTTGAATAGGTGCCAGGCACTGTTGTGGGTGCTGTTAAAGTTGGAAGGACTAGAACACACCCAAGTCCCTGCTTTGCAGATTGCATATTCTCATGAAGGACATAGGAAATAAGTAAGAGACCTAGTCTGCTACATGGAGACAAAGTGCTAAGGGAAGAATCTCAGCAAGGAAAGGGGACAAGAAGTGGGGATGATTTGGTAAAGTGGCCCTTGCCAGCATCACCAATAGGCAAATGTTGGTTCTCTGAAGAAAGAGCGATTGCCCTCGATGGGAGGACCTGAGATACATTCCAGGAAGAAGAATGAGCATGCAGAATTGGATATAAAATCCAGAGCCTTCCTTCTCATATTACGTACCTTGGTGGGCAGCTCTCAATAAACGCCATCACTTCACCGTCTGAATGTCTCTCTCTTGAGTTTGTCCTTATTTTTGCCCTTATGTCTTCTTTCCAAGTATTGCAGTGTCCTAAATGTCAGGCCTCATGGTTCTTTTCTTCTCTTTTTCTTCACTAGTTTGTGGTATTCTGTGGTTAAATACACACACATTTATGTAGGCAACTTTGTCTTCTCTGAAATCTAGAACTTTTGGTTCAATTGGGGATATAGTTCATCTACACAGTTAAATATCTTCTCAAATTTAACATATCCAAAATTAAACCTCTGATTCTTAGTCCCACTACCAAAACCTGCTTTATTTATTCTTCCTACCTGAGTATATGGCCTGCTAATGAACATGGTTTCTCAAGCTAAATTTCAGGAGTCTTTCCTAAGCCCTCTTTAACTCACATTCCACAGAGGATCCAATGGCAAGCCTGTTGGCTCCGACTTCAAAACGTTTCCCTCAGATGAGCACTTCCACTTCCATAGCTCCTACCTACTTCAAGCCAGCATCGTCATTTTCTAAGAATACAGGTAAAGAACAATATAATAGACACAGGGTGTGTTACACATTATAATTATAAAATGCATCATGATATATAAATATTTTATTAATAGAATGATATTCTTGGACTATAATATATATACTATTATTATAATGTATAATAATTATACATTATTATAGTAATATATTCTATATGATTGTATGACTACTATAAATGTAGAAATATAACATATATATACATACCATAGTACCATGATATAACTACACATATATGCAAGTAATAATATATACAAATTATCTTCTAATTTTTTCCCTGCTTCAACTTTTGTTTTCTCCCTCTTCATTCTCCATACAGTACCTAGAAGAACTAAAAAATGAAAATCCAGTCACGTCATTCTTTTATTTAAAACCCTCACTGACTATACTTCTTCCAGAAAAACAGGAAAAACAACCACCTTATCATGTCCAACAGAACCTTGCAAGTCTTGTTGTTACCTACCTTTTCCATTTCTTCTCCTCTCTGTCACTTTTCCATATCTTTCCAAGCATGATTCTGATTCAGAATTTTGCTGCAAGTTCTCTTTGATTGAAACACTTTCTTTGGATTTGCTTTCTATGTGTCGCTTTCCTGTCACTGGGATGGAAATAATACCAACAGCTTAAAGGAGGACAGTGTTATCTGGCTCCTGGTTTCAGTGGGTTCAGTCCATGGTTGGCTGGCTCCAATGCAGACATGGTGTAGTGGAAAGGTCTGGTGGAGGGAAACTGTTCAACTTACGGCAGCCAAGAAGCAGAGGCCCACCTCCTAGCAGTACATTTAACTGGCAACTCATCAGTAAATCAATCCTCATGACTGTCACCCCAAAAAGTCCCATCTGTGAACACCTGAGACTTAAGGGGTATTTAGGTCAACTCCATAACATCCTCAGGGTTCCTTCACTTTAATTGTCTCTGTCCAAATATCACACTAACACAGAGGTTCTTACCATTTTAGCTAACATGAAATCCTCTATGAATCTGTATTTCCTTGACCTAGTTTATCTTTCTTAATAGCCATCATCACTATCTGAAATCATTGTGTATTTTTAAATTTTCTGTTGCTCACTTATGGCAAGGTACCTCTTTTAAAATTTTACTCTACTTTTCTGCGCTGTATTTCCAGTGCTTCTTAGAAAGATCCTGGCACATAGCAGATGCTTAGTAAATATTTGTTGAACAGATGAATCGAGAGCTGTCTCTTGAGCTTCTGTTTTCTCTATTTACAACCTTATCACAGTGCTTAAAAACCTGTATCATAATTAGGAGTTAGTCTTCTCATTCATTAGACTATGAATGCCTGGAGGGAAACAGACCATAATATTCCTTCTGATTTTTCAGTGCTCAGAAAAAAAGGCTTAGGCTCATAGGGATGCTTCATAAAATTGCACTTAATGAATTTGTGTTTACTTGGTCTTGTTATTCCCTAAAGAAGCAATTCAGAGACTCTAGTGTTTCCCCAAAGCATCAGTTAGCAGAACGACTGAGCACCGTCACGATCACTGAATACAGTGCAGCTCTTTCCTGGTTTAGAAAATAGTTGAATAATAGTCAAGAACTCTATGAATTTTTAGAGTAGGATTTTCACAGCTAAAGAGCTTATGGTTGTGCCCAGGGCAAAAAGGAAAGGGAAAGGAGTTGAAAACATTAGCGAACTTTAGATTTCAGAGTTTGACAGCAGCAGTAGTTTAGTCTGATCCGTTATTTTATGTGTGATAAGGCTGGGAACCAGGCAGGGGAGTGTTGCTTCTGCCAGCGGGTGGCTTTCCCATGGTGTCATTATTGCCTCCTTGACTTTGCTTCCTTAATCTTGGTTGTCGCCTCTCCAGTGGGCTCACAGAAGACTGTGAATATGCATTTCCACTGCATTTGGTTTTCTCATACTGCCTTTTCCTTCCAGGCATTTAGCAGCCTGAATGATCCAGTTCAACGAGTCATTTTTACAGCAAGAATATGAACAAGGCAGACCTACAAGGTCAGGCTTTTAGACAAATTCTAAGCTGTATCTTGACTCAAGATACCACCACTATTAAAGAGTATCTTTAACTTGAAATTTTTGGTGGTGGGGATTAGGTTTTCTGGCAGTGATTTATGTGATTTTATAGAATGGTGTGCAATTTGTGGATTATTAGGAGTAAACTAAGTCTTCTAACAGTGAAAATCACCTTATACATTCAGACAATAAAAATAACTCAACTCGAGTTTTTTCAGAGTACTTGAAGCTTAGAAATGTACTATGAAACATTACTCATGGCTTTTTTATCCTCTACAAATAAGACAGCTGTTTTCTATTTTGACTATTCTTAAGATTACCACACAGAAAAGGATATGACAAGATTTAGATCACATGTAGCATTTATATGGTCAAATTTTACTAAAAACAAAACAAAACAAAACAAAAGAAACAGAATAGTTTGATAAAAATTGTTAGTAGTTAGTACTCACTTAGAAAACTGAAAACTAGAATCACATCTTAGGAGAAGGTAATTGTAATTTCTGTTTGATTGATTGTCAAAGTAAAATGCTGGCTGTGCTGGTCTAGGATGTTAGAAATGGATTTTCTCATTTGAAGCCTTTCTTGGTAGTCCTCTTTCCTCACCTCGTGGGATCATTACTCTTCCTTTTGTTACAAAGTCTTCAGCAAATCATACATTTCCCTCATTCAGTGGAGATGGTATAACTACATTTCGTTTTTCATTGAATATCCCTTAAGGTCCCTCAACACAAAGATCTGATTGGACTGGGATCCTGCTGTGCTGTGTAGTCGCCCTGTCACTTACTAGCTGTGTGGCCTTCACTTTTCTTTGCCTCAGTTTCCCTTCATCTAAAATATAGGGATAGTAATAGCAGCTACCTCATGTGTTGCCCTGAGGACTAATTCACAGGGATTCATACTGTACTGTCCTTAGAGCAGTACCTGGCACGTGTAAAGTGCGCCAGTGTTAGTTGTAATTATGGTTATCTGCTGCAGTTCAGAAACACTGGCTATCCAGTTAGCGAGTGGAGAGAGAAGAAATGAAACCTCTGTGTGCAAGGGGCTGTGGCTTCTAAAAGACTGCTCCAGTGGCTCTTGTTCAGGATGCTGCTCGAGGCTGGAAACCCAGTGCTTCTCCCAGTTAGCCTCAGATCCAAGTAGGAAGCAACTGAGTGGTGATCTGAGTGATGATCTATGGGTCTGTGGTGGCAAACTTGTAATTTGATTTGTTGACCCATAGAGTTCTTTAACAGCATATACAATTGTAATTCTTAATTGCGTGTGAATTTGACTGGACTAGAGATACCCACGTAGCTGGTAAGACATTTTTTGGAGTTGGGTTGTGAGGATGTTTCTGGAAGGAATTAAACTTGGTAGGATAAGTAAAGAGGAACGGCCTTGCTGTCTTGGTTACTTTTCGCTCGTTGCTGAGACAAAATACCTGATGTCCAAAATTAGGGAAGGAAAGGTTTAGTTCACAGTTTGTGGAGGTTTCAGTCCCTACTTGGCTGGCTCCAAGGCAGAGTGGCACATAGCAAAGGGCAACAGTTCATGGCAGTGGAAAACAGCAAAAGCAGCAAGAGCAATAGGGGAAAGACCAGAGAGAACAAGCCTCTTTCCTTCCCTTATATTGTGTGCAGGCTGTCTGCCCCAGGGTGGGTGTAGCACTCACATCCATAATCCCAGCATTGGACCATGGATCAATCAGAAACTCTGGAAGCCCAACTCATGACTGTATGAGACTTTGGGGGACATCCAGACACAAACCATAACACTTGCTGATCTGGGCAGGTGGCATCCAGTGCAACCCACGGCCCAAAGACGACAAAGAGAACAAAAGGTAGTCAGAAGGTGGACTTATTCCTGTTGAACTTGAACATCCATCTTCTCCCACCCTTGGACATTAGCGTCCCAGGTTCTTGGGTCTTCAGACTTGAACTGAGAATTATACTATTGACTATCTTGCTTCTCGGGTCTCAGCTTTACTGAATTATATGCTAGCTTTTCTGGTTCATCAGTTTTCAGATAGAAGATTGTAGAACATTGGTCTCCATGAGTCTCAGGTATCTAGGTTTCCACAATGTCTCAGGTATCTAGTTCTCTATTTCCTTCTATATCCTGTTGATTCCATTTCTCTGGAGAACATGACCAGTATAGGAGCTGTAATCATGGTAGGCGTCTGTATAAAACCCATGAACTAGAATGAACTAGACTCCCGTAGCTTCTTTGTTCAACCAAGTAAGTTTTATTCAAGTAAAGATCTGTAATGAAATTTTACTACCCATTTCTACTGGCTTAGTGAAAGGAACAGTGAAAGTGTAATTGCTTGATCAGTCTTACATGCCTATATCTGGCTATCTGAGCAACCACTTTGAAGATAACATTATGCAATATAACAACCATTGTTGATTTCCTATCACCTTGGTTTGAAATTCTGTATCATTTTTATTGTTTTTATGCTGTTTTGTTTATGTATTTGCTTTTATTATTTTGGTTTTCTCTTTAAAATGAAAAAGAATTTATATGTATATACAAGGGTAGCTGGGATAGATTTATTGCTGATGTCTGTGGTTTATTGAAAGGAATAGTAAATGTTTAAATTTTTTTTTCTTGACCAATTTTGCATGCTTGTATCTGGTAATCAGAATGACTGATTTAAAGAAACAATATGCAATATACAAACCACTGTTGAATTCCTGCCATCTTATATGGTGAAGCTTTATATCATTTCCAATGGTTTTAAAAAATTACTTGTACTATCTTTGATTGTTTGATAAATCTTACATTTTACATCTGGTGGACTGAGCCACTTTGCTGAAGATAACAGTATATAAAGTAGCAACCACTGTTAATTCCTATCATTTTGTTTTGAGGTCATGTATTGTTTTGTTGTTTTTGTTTTTAATCTTCCTTGTTGTTTTGTTAGTCCTTTTGCTCTTTAAAATAAAAAAGGAAATCTTAGAAATGCTTTTAAAACATACAAATTTTGTTGAAGAATAATTTTAAAAGCAAGTTTCCATGATTTGGGCTAAAAATAAAAAGCTTACAACTCAATTGTCTATAAAAACAGAAGAAAAACATGAAAAGTTACAATAGACATAAGAACAAGACTGCCTCTTTACTTTTGCTACGTTCCAAGGACGTTGCAGTCATCACAAGTCCCCACGGGACTGAGAAAAACAGTGTATAATTATCATAGAGAGAAAAAAGAAAGTGTGCTTTTTCAGAGAGTAAGTATAAAGACCTTTGGACCTCTTGGACCTTTTGTCACTCTCCTCATGGCAGAAATAGAGATTTATACCCACTGGAAAACTATTTTATACTCCCTTTCCTGTACAGACACACTGCATTTTTAGACAATGGGACACAGTTATCCACCTCGTACCAGTATATTGCTTTCTACACTGATGAGAAAGTTGAATCTGCATAGAGACGGGGTCAGTGTTGAAAACAGCGATGACAGCGAGACTGATGGACCATTACTGAGATCTATTTCTGTCTTGGAAGAGCTACTGTTCAGTGAGCTTTTCACTTTGAGTCCTAGTCCAGTTTGCCTTACGGTAACCCATGCAGGCCATGGTTACTAACTAATAACGTTCGTCTTGTTATATAGTCAGAGAAACAGAGGCACAGAGCTATGAGAAGAAAAGCTGGAGAAGCATTGCCACGCCGTAGAAAGGGTGATATGATGGTGACAAAAAACTGATGAGCACGACCGTCAGGGAACATCGCGGCACCAACCAAGCATGAGCGGTAACTGAGGGCACTGAGGGGAAGCCAATGACCTTCCCGGGAAGGCGAGCACTGGGCTGGGTGATGGGAAGTGGCCAGCAGCCTCTAGACTCAGGCTTTCCAGAGTCAATTTCTTCTGCTAGAGTGTAGGGTGTCCAGGGTAGATTACTTACACTTTCAGCCCCAGCTTCTTTATTTTTCAAGTAGACAGCACACTGAGGGTCTCTCCTCAGCAATCGGGTTGGGAGCATTAAGCATTGCAGTAAAGCGCCCCATTAAACAGGTCTGATGGGCGCAGAAAGTGTGCGCCAAGCCTTACTATCGTTAGTTTTACTATTTTTACTGACTGGGTGGAATGAAAGAGTGGAACACTGATCAAATAAAAGAGGAGCTCTTTTTTGGGGGGAGGCTGTTTATTGTGAGCCACCTCATAGCATTTAACTGCTTATTATTTACACTGTGAAACTTCCAGAGAGAAATTCTTAGGGTAATTTCTCTTCATGACACCCTTTCCCCCAGGGCATAGAGTGGTGTCTCAGAGGACACTCTGTTCTGCAGATCACAGCTAGGAAGTGTTCTTTATTTCACACTTTACCTACAATACTAGATAAATAGGTAAGGAAAATCTTTTACTGGTGACCTATGCTGCAAGCACCTACCCACCAAAAAATGGGCTTCTTAGCTTTGAAAAGCGTCACAAATACATGTTTTGCTCCACTATAAAACACTGTATATCTTGGTACTTTGACCTTATAATTATTTTCTCTTTTGCATGTCATCACCTTTAACATGGGAGATTGTCTCAGCAGTTTTCCATCATGCAATAAAAAAGATGGGTTAACATTGGCCTAGCTCTGGGCTTATGGGGATTGTAAGTCTGTGACTGCTTGGGTCTGTTATCATGTCATAAGGACCAGGTTTTCTGGTGTGTTAGAAGTCCATTTCTCTAGTGTGTCCTACTTTGTGTGTGGAATAATCTCGAATAACTGAAAGAACACCTTACCTACAATTTCATGCCCCTTGCAGTGCTGGTATACTGTGTTGACCAACATTTGCTTTCTCTAATATTTCTCAGGTCTGATGGCATAGCCCGCATGGCCTTCCAGAACTGGGCTTGGTTTTAGTCAGAGAGAAGTTTCCATGGGAATTATGCTCATTGTGCCCCATTACTACTAAATTGGAGGTAGGAAATGTAATTAGCAGTAAAATCTCCTGCCAGGTTGATGAATCCTGCCTGCAAAAAACATTGCAAAGAACAAAATAGCTTCATTATTGAATGGACATTAATCATAAAGAAATGTGTGTCACAAGCAACCTGCTCAGGCGATTGCAGAGGGAGAAAGAAATCTTGCCTTTCATGTTACTCAGCAGGTATAATCCGTTACATACGTGTTAATTGTCTTTATCACAAGAAAAAATAATACTGCTGTATCTTTATGACAAGCAGGAAGTTACATCACAGAGCCGAGGGCCTGGGCTCACATTCCCCCGAGACTGGGAGACAAAGTGATTTCTATCCTTTTAGATGCTCATATTTCAAAGAAATGGCTCAGCAACCTGCAGGATGTACATTGCTGGGATGCAGAGCTGGCAAGTGGCTTATTAAGCTTTCAAAAAAGATGTAAACACCTCTCCACAAGGATAGAAAACATTTAAAACTTCAAGTTTGCTCTGGAAAATGCTAAAGCAGGAGATAGTACCCTTTCGCTTTTGACACCAGAAAAAAAATTGGGATAGTTTTTTCTCCCCAGATCTGTCTTTACCCTTAGAATCTCCCAGTTTTACTATTATTTTGTAGTTATGATGTAAGATTTTCATTGTCTCCTTTGCAACCTCTACTTTTTTCTGGGTGGTGACCACTTGTTTAACTATCCAGCAAGCCATAGGAAAATACAAAGTCATGCAATTATCAGAATTCCAATGAATTAAAAAAATTTAGTATAATAGTTATCTTAGGAGAATGAACTTTGAAGTCAGACCTACAGTATGACTCTGGAATTCTTATTCTTAATCAGCAACATGTAAACAGTCTTCATCACATGCAAAATTCACGAACTGTTGGGGAGACTTTTGCTTGTAATTGCAAGTGATTAAATAGTTGAGTATTTTTTGTTGTTTTTTTTGGGGGGGGGGTTGTCTTTTTGAGACAGGGTCTCACTATGCAGTTCAGGCTGGCCTTGAGCTCACTTTGTAGCCCAGGCTGGCCTCAGACTTGCAGTGGTACTCCTGCCTCAGCATCCCAAGTGCTGGGATTACAGACATGCACCACCATGCTGGGCCTAGTTGAGTATTACTTTGTACTTTCCTATAAAACAGCCTATCCAAACCCTAGGAGCAGTTTAACTCCCTGACGTTTTTATTAAAGTTTTGTTTGTTTGTTTTGAGGCAGGGTCTCTGTGCACTGTTTATGCTATCCCAGAACAGGCTATGTAGCCTTGCCTAGCCATGAACTCAGTCTTCCTGCCTCAGCCTCTGGAGTGTTGCGATGACAAGGGTATGCCACCGTGCCTGGCCTTGGTCTTCTCGGTCTTTAATTAAAATTTTTCTTGTAAAGCCCATTAAATTTCTCCTGAGTTTTTTCTTATTATATAAGGAACATATTTACATGGTAATTAGGCTTTTTGGAAGTTTTTCCACTTTCACAAATGTTTCCCAGGTTCAAAACACAAAGTTACGGATGACAATTATGCAGTATCAAAATCTTATAAGGCATCCATTAAAGGGCATGCATTAAATTTGCAGTGTGTAATGTGTTACTGGGAGGATTAAGTCCAAACTATGGGCCATGTTTTTGCCTTCTAATCAATAATTAACATTATTGCAACTGCCAAATCTCCATGAGTAAGATGTGTCTACCTTTGCTTACTATTTGAAACTAGCAAATACATGCCCCGTGAGAAATTTGGAAAATTGACCTAGGGAAAATGACTATTTCTTTTTATGTATACTATCAACCTCCTACCTTTTAAATTCGCAATGTCAACATTATGTTAGACTTACAGCAGATTTACAAAGAGACAATTTCCATATTTAGCTTCTCCAAGACTTCCTTAAGTTAACATTTCACATCACCACAGTACAATGAGCAGAACAAAGAAATTAACACTAAAATATTGCTATTAGCAAACTATAGACTTTAACCACATTATCCAATTTTTCCACTAATGTCCTTTATGTGTTCCAAGTTTCAGTCCAGGGTCCCACATTGCATGTGCTTATCATGGATTTAATCACCTCTACTTCTTGACAGATCCTTTGTCTTCCATAGTTTCCTGTGACTTTGGAAGGGAAATGGTAAAGCATTTAAAAAACTCCAATTTGAACATGCCTAGCATTTTCTTATCACACTGTGGTTCTTCATTTGGGGAAGAAGTATCTTTCAGTGCCTTCTCTTAGAGAGTACATAATACTGATATGTTGTGTTACTTGGTGATGGTGATTTTCATCACTTGATTAAATTACTTATTGCACCATATTTTCTTTATGTTTTAAAAGATTGCAAGTATTCTTTCGTTTGAAACTTCAGTTGGATTAACATTTTCAGTATTTAGTGAATTTGTTCATTTTTTACATGGATTCTTATACTGCAGGTAACTCCTTTTGCCTTTCCACAGTAAGCCTCTGAGATTTCGTAGGCAACATGTTCCTGAAACCACGCCTCTCTGAACGTTCCATCTGATGGGTAATAAGCTAAGTGAAGGATGAGATGTTCGCTAAACCCATGTTCTTGGAGTAGACTCCGCAGACAACGGCGAGCCTCATTCTGAAACAAAACGTACTATCACTCTGGGGAGCCAGTGAATTATAGTCAATTCGGTCTACCTAATGGTTATCCAGGCTGTTTCTTTCCTTGTCTTGAAAGCTACATTTGTGAGAAAGGCCTTCAGGCTGATTTGGCTATTAGCCTAGGTTTGAGGGTATTGCTAGTTTGAAATACTCCTCTCTCGGTAAAACTGTACATCTGTCTTGCCATGCAAGTAACACTTGCGCCAAAATAGTGATGAGGACAGACTATTGTTATAGAAAGCCATTTATTTAGCTGCTGTTCTTGCGAGGCCCATGAATTTTTGCAGCTTTTATGTTTTCCAACTGAAGTAGGTATTTAAAATCATGATGATTTTGTACTTCCATGACGTATGCCTGTGGATTCTCTTCAACTGTTTACATCCACAGGAGTTTTATTGCATATTTGTGTATGTTTTCTCTTCAAAAGAAATGATAAATCTGCTCGAGGTCTCCACAGAATGGTAAAAATTGTTAATGGTAGGTAAACCATTTGTTGGTAAAATCAAATTTAGATGGGTGATAATGGATGCATGGTTAAGGGAAAAATAAATGTTCACACCTGTGATAAGCCAGTGTTTAGTGTGCTGCAGTCCTAGCAACACTCTTAGACAGAACAATTTTGGAAGTGATAATACTGGCAATTTGTCGTCTCATTTTTGCGTACTTGGCTTTTGCAAAAAGAACTGAACATATTGCAGAGTTACCATCTGCTTAGCAATCTAGTCACATAGTCATTAGTTTTTTAATCTCAATACCTAGGCACTTCAGAAGCATTTCGGTAGTTATAACATCAAGCTTAAGTTTGTTACATTATTTCTTGAAATCATTTCATTAGTCACTGTTAAGAGCCAAGATGGAATTCTGTGGTCCTTGGTTTTAACTGTAATGCTAATATGTGAACAATGATAAAAATTAAAAGAGAACTCACCTTACTTCAAGGACACCCACAGATGATGCCTATAAAGCCCTGTTTTCTTTTCTCCCTCCTTCTTTCTGTCTCACTTTCCCTCTCCCTCTCCCTTTGTTTTCTTCCCCTTCTTTTTTTAAGTGGACGATAAAGAAGTGGGAAAAGCAACTTGGCAGAGAGAAGCAGAATGAAAAAGTTAATATATTTATAGATACTTTTTGGTTTCTGAGCAAATTAAAGGTCCATTACCCAGAGAAAACCCGAAATACTGGTGTTTTGTAGCTGACTGGTACCAGCTTGGGAGAATCAGTAATTAAATTCTAAGGAATTTTGTCAGGTAGTTAAATACAATCATTAATAAGCATTAGATCATACAAACCCACTATTAAATAAATATTGCTAAGGTCAGAACAACAAGCTCTTCACTTCCTCATTTTTAATCATATTTTTCTATCATTTTATTTATGACAGTGATTTTTACATCTCTTGTATCTGTATTATGAAAGTACTATATAAAGGTGGGCTATGCATATTTTTCCCTCTTTTGCACAAAAAATGTTCATGTTGGTAGCTTATGATTAAAAGTATTTGTGGGTCTTTTCCTTTATTCTTAAAATTAAAAAGAACATAAGAACAATACAAACAATACAGAATTACAGACAAAGTGGTAAGAAATTAACGATTCTTGTTGTATTAGATACTGATACCTTTAAAGTGGTTTCTCAGGAAAACAAATAGAGACATGCAATAATGATCAAACCAGGAATCATTAACTGTTCCTTTCAGTAAAGCAATGGAAGACAGTAGTACCACTGTTAGCTGTCCTGTATGTACATACTTACATAATTTTCCCTCGTGAGTCTTTAGGAAAATAAAATTATATATGTTAGGAGATCATATGATTTTAAATCATTATTCTCCTTTGACCATTGACTTTCTGCCAGTTGAAATTATTAAACTTCTGTCTATGTCAAGGTATTCGAATTTGCTGTTTCCTCTGCCTACAAGACTTTTCTCTGTAATATGTGGGTACACTTGGCTTTCTTTTCCTATCTGAATTTAAACATCATCCTTTTAGAGAAACCTTATCTGATTGTCCTGTTGATATACCCTATCCTGACCTGCCCCCTTCCCGTCCTGGCAAATCTTGTCATTCTGCCACCCAGTTGTTTGGTACAGAGCTTCTATGTGAAAGTTTATCTTGCCCATGTGTTTACTGTCTTTCTCCTCCATTAGAATGTAAGCTCCCCGTGGGAGGAAACTTTTTAGAACTTTTCTGGTTCTTCAATACATAAATCATATGTAGACAGGCTGATTTTTTTGTTTTAAAAATAGTAAACAATTGAATAGACTAAGTTAAAGTAGAGACTGGATAATATTTGAAGGTGAAATAAAATGAAGATTGTCAAAGTATGGTACTGCCATTGAAAAGAAAGGGCCCTGAGATGCTGGGATACGAGATTACTAACAGAACAACATGAGCGTGTGTGTGTGTGCATGTGTGTGTATCTGTAAAATTTACATAAACAAAAAGACCCTGAACTTTTATTAAGTTTCTTAGGGCATGGAATTTGGGAGTGGGTTATGTAAAAATTTTAGTTAGTGATAGGATTTGGACATTGCATTCATCGCACTGTTCTCATCTGTGGAAATAATGCTTCTAAAGCAACACTGTTATGAGAATGATAGCCTCATTTGTAGGAACAGCAGCATATTCTGATATTTTTGTGGGGTTTCTCCAGCTTCAGAAGCTGTCAAAAACCTCTTTCTTTCCCAGAAGACTTTTGTGAAGTAGAAGCTGAGGCTGCGACCCTATTCTCAGCCAGATTTTGCATAAAAGAGCAAATAGAATGCAAAAGATCATTTTTGATGACTTTGATGAAAAGAACTAGTTCTAACATTTTGGAGTTTGCTGATTTAAAGGTAGGACCTGGGGAGTCTATCATTTGTAATCCAGAAAGTCCTGAGATGTGTGGCTCGTAAACAGAGGAACCATGAGTCCTGAGGACACTGCCTAGGAAGCATGCAATAAGCACTGGCCAGTTGTTGGCAAAAGTGTCTTCGTTTGTTCTTTCATTCATTTATTCAGTAAATGCCCATGAAGCACTAATGATGTGTCAGGAATTATTTAAGGTGTTAGAAATACAATTACAAAAGTCTGCTTTCCTTTCCCAGTCTAATGTGGGAATAAAAACAAGAAAACAGACAATTTCAATATTGTATGATAGAACAACATCCAAATCCCTAGTACATGAAAGAAACAGTTAGCCAAACATGGTGAGGTTTGAACAGTTGATCACATGATCACAGTTAGCTGTATAAGTTTTTTTGTTGTTGTTTTTTAGAGACAGTGTCTTGCTATGTAGTTCAGGCTGGCCTTGAACTCATGGCAATCCTCCTGCTTCAGCCTCCAAAGTGTTGGGATTATGTGAATGCATTACCATGCCCAGCTAGCCTTGTAGATTTAAAAAAACAGATCTACAAGTACGTGAAGAATGGATTGGAGAGAAGTATGCTAACCAGTGTTTAAAAATTGGCGCCGCAGGGTTAGTAAAACTCTGACTTGTAGTGTTTAATGTTATAAATATTTCCATCATGCTGATGTATAGCGACTGCTGTGATGTTGCTGAGTGAGAAGAGAAGAGATGGCGTTGGTGGTTTTAGTGAGCAGAGAGCGAGCAGGTGCCAGCACAACTCTGCTGGGAGAGGCGGAATGGAGACTCAGAGAGTAGTTAGAGGGAAACTAGGGAGATTTTATGTCCTGGCTGTGTTGGTGAGACACGAGCGAGCAATTTGCAGAGGTACTAAGGTGATAAAGAAGCAGTTTACAGTAGTGATTCAGAGTTAAGACTTTAGACTCAGAGCCAAATTGTGAGTCTAGCTTGGTGTTAGTGCTTACCCAGCACTGTGGTGCTGGGCTCATTTTTATCTTCTTGGAGATTTCACCATCTACTCCCATAAAGAAGGATAAACTCCATCATTTGTAGGAAAATGGATGTGCCTTGAGACCATAATGTTAAGTGCAATAAACCAGACACACAAAGTTAACTTTCCTCTTGTATGAGAAACACACAATATAAATAAAGAACAAAGTAAAAGGCAGAGAGTAAGAAACGGGAGGTAGAACGTTTGCAGATTGGAAAGGGACCAAGACATGGAGGGAGGAGGGAAAGAGGGGGGAGGAAGGAGATGAAGAAAGGATTAAGATGTGTCCCATACCTGTCCCAACTCTACCTGGGGAACGTGATCATTATGTACTGCGAACACAGACTAATGAAAATACAAACTTCAATCTACCTGAGTACAGTGGGCAAAAGGATCTCATCTATACATTGGTGATAATGATTATACAAGACTCCCAGTTGATGTGTAAAAAAGGAACTAACATACACACAACACTTCAACTGGTAAAGAGCACAGTAAACGGTAGTAGCAATGCAGAGGAGGTCTTGGTGTTGCATGACGAGTGTGCGGGTGATAGGCGAGGAACAAGAACGGGAGCGAAGACCAGACCGTGGTTTTCTGTGCTGTGCAGCAGGTAGAGGTGTAATGTTGATAATCTCAGAGACTGACAGCCCGTCTTCCTTTGCACTGTTCTATCAGAAGCAAATAAACATGGCCTTTTTCTAAACACTGAGTTTTAGGGTGTCTGTGTGGGAGGGTCTATTTTCTTTGTGAATAAAGAGAAGGAGTCATTTTATGAGAATCGGAAGATAAGAAGGAAAGGTGTGAGCTTTGACAAGAGTGAAATTAGTATAAAATAGATGACGGGTATGGGGCAGGACAAAAAGGATAGTTACTAAGAAAATATGGTAACATTTGTGATTATGTTCACCTAGAAGATCAGTGATTCGTAGAGAAGGGAAATCATGTAAGCATGAAGGAGCAAACTCAGCAAAAGAGGAAAAAATCCTAAGAAACAGTTTTCATTCAGGTACCAAATTTTGACCCAAAATATTCATTTTTCAGACTTAAAACAATTTTGTGAAAAGAATATCAGATGTACATTTTTGATGTTACTATTCTTAGTTTTTAAATTTTAAACAGTTTTAAATTCCCGTTAGTCTGCATTTGTAGTACGTAGTGCTTGTATCCCTGATGTGACCTTAGTAACGTATGTAACACCGCTTAATCCCTTCTGTCGTCCCCTTTCTCTCTTCTCTCCATTCCTTGGTTCTCTTTTCATTTGAGAAACATCTGTGTCCCTACTCCCTGTCGCCTTTATGAGACCCAATCGAAAACTGAAATGAGTAGACACTTCATAGAAGTATATATGGCCAACATGAAGAAAGGTTCAATATCACTGGCCATCAGAGAAATGCAAATTAAATCAACACTGACCTTCATGTTACAATACTTAAGTGAATAGTTTTGTGGATGGTGCTAGAAGATTGTACAAAGTCTGGCCAGAGATGGTTGCTGTGCATATAAAGCTTAATAGGCCGACTAGACATTGAAGAAATCAGACAGACTTTGCATGTCTAGCAATACTTAATCACCATCTCAAGAATGCATAAATTGCTAGGAACATTGACATTAAATAAGACGGAACAGTTTCTTTGCCTTTTCATAGGTTTCTGGAAAGAGATGAATTTTTAATTAAAACTCAAAATTCATAGATCTTTATACCTTAGAAACCAGAGTATTGTCATAGATACTTTTTAATGGCTGTAAAATAATTTTTAATTTTAGGATCTTTTAGACCTAGGTAGATACAGCATTATAGTGTTCTTTCCTAGAATAGTGAGACTTTCTCTGTTTTCATTTGGGTCTTCCCCATTGATAAAATGTGACTTTACATAAGATTTTCCTGGTATGGATGCACAGAATTAATATCTGGGGTTAATCATGAGGTAGATGTCAGATACATAACCTACTTGTTGTAGGATCCACTTCTACATTATCTGAAAAGTTAAGTAGACTATTTTGAGCTATGACCTACAGTATCTTCTAGCAAGCAAATACATACTGGTGCTACGTTTTTCACAAAATTGGCAAAAATCTTACTCCCTAGGTAGATACTGAGATAGTAGTTTTCATGTTTTTGTTTATTTATTGGACAGAATAATTGGAAGCGATTCTTTAAGAATCTATCATGATCAGAACAGCATATCTATCTTGTGAAAAAAGCTGGTGCACATTCACCCAGGACTGCACATAATTATCACTGGTTTAATTTTAATTGAGATCTTTTGTTTTGGTGAAGTGAAGAAAGTTCAGTACTGCCAGTGAAAGCAGTTTTGAAGATGAGAAACATACGTTTGTACATGAAAAGCCTTAGGCTTTGTGTTTACTGGGAAAATATTTTAATTCGGAAAGCAGAACCCTAAGCCAAGTTTCTTATTATCTTCAATTTAATTGAGAAAATTGCTTTAAAATCCTTACTCTGTCAAGTTTGACTGACAGATAACTACTAGCTGTGAGGTACAGTGAAATGATGAGAACTTAAAATATCCTGAGACTTGCTGGAGAAAGGTGATAGGTACACAACAGGGACAGAAATTATTGATGTATGAAGAGACATGTTTTTCTCTGTTCCTCTGCCTAATTGATTTACTATGCAGATTGGCATAATCTGCAGAGGTAGAGCAGTAGACTGGAGGATGGATGCTTCCTTGAATACATTGTCTGCAGACAAGAGAATAGCAAAGGACAAAAAGGAAAGAGGGAGGAGAAAGGAAAAGTAACATAATAAAACAGGAAGGTAGGGAAGGAGACTTAGGAGAAAAAGTTGAAAGTGAGAGATTAGAAAGCTGAGGGGCAGGAAAGACTGGCAACCAATAGAAATGAGAAAATAATGAATAGTTTGAAGAAGTGGGTTAAACATTGGTTATTCTCAATTGGTTATTTGGACTTTGCTTCTTTGAGCACAATACGTTGGACCATGCATTTAGATTTTATGGAAAAATTACAAAAAATGTAAGTTAGCTCCTTAGTCTGAAATACATTAGATCAGTGTTATTACAGAACCAAAAATGAAGATCAATATTTTCATACACTGTTAACGTCTGATTAGTCAGTGAATTTCCAATCTACATGGAAATCTTTGGAGATATTACTGCATATATCTCTAGTTAAAGATAAATTTATTATAAGGTCAATATTTTTAATTTAAGACAAATTCAATTTTCTGAAGGCTAGTATTTCCTCCTTAACTTTCTACTTTATGATTCCTGTGAAGTTTATCTTACATTTAATCATTAAATTAATGAACTCCACATTAAGAAAATCATTTTTCAAGCTACAATACATTCAAAGCACTGTCTGAAAACTGAAAGCATATTTTGGTAAGTTATCAATAGAGCTAGTAACTCCCTAAATACATTTCAACTGCAACTCAGAGATTCACATGCTTAGAATACTGTTTTCACATGTTCTTCTCTTCAAAATATAAGACAGAAGCTTTTACATGTTTCCTCCCACAGGTTAGAAGTGCTGAAAGCGAATGCAGACTTAGGTGGTACCAGACAGCTTTTTAAGCATGTAGTCTGGTAAATTAGACTTGTTGACCCTTGGTGGTAAGTAAAAACTTTGTAGTTAATGAGTGGACGCCATTACAAAATCTTGTATTTTCTAAAGTATTGTATTGATTACTGTGAGGCCGTGAACCAGTTAATACTTACGCTATAAAAGTAAAACTGAAACCTGGTATTGCTTTCCCTTAGTTGATTATATTTGCAGGAATTCAGGGAGGATGATATGTGAAATGATATGTTGAGAATTTCTGGATTTCGCTAATAGGTGTGGGTTTTGTCTTGGCTTTGTTAGCAGCTCAGAACAATTGCCTTCTGCTTGTTATGCCTTGGGCAAGGTACAATTCTTTAGTCACACAGCTTTTATTTCTTTTTCATTGCACTGAAGCTTATACTTTCCCTAAAGCAAGTATGCTGCTGTGTATTTTATATTACAAAGAAATTGAGTATTTAGAAAAATTTTGGTGAAATAATAGGATCTCATAATTAAATATGTTAAGGTATTATTTTATTTTGTTGGGTGGTGCTTTTCAAAGCCCTGCATGAGGGCTCTGGGTGGATTTGTCAAGGGAAGGGCTGGCGCTGGCCCTCTGGGTCTGCATCCAGATGGGCAGCTGGGCATTTTGCAGATGGCCGCTAACATGGATGTCTGGGTGGAAAATCAAATCATTAGTCAAACCCATTGCTTCTCAGCGGCAGTACTATGATGGAATGAGCTCATCAGGCATGCTGACTCCAGGGTGCGAGAGACCTCCTGTGTGAAATTTCCTAGGGCTCAGGCCACCAGCAAACACACAAGAGAAGGGGAAATTTCTTTAGAGGCAAATGTGTTAGTTGGCTTCCCTAGACCTATGAGCCATTTTTAATCTGCTCTTATTTGAACTATTTTTTATATAAACAAGGTCCAAAACTGTTACACAGCCAGGGCCACTGCTCCAGTTCAAGCAACAAAATGACAAAGTATTAAAAAAAGAACCTAAGTAGTGATCTTAAGTATGTTCTGTTTTTGCGCTTCTCATCTGAATATGTAACTTAGAAATGAATATGTGTATGACCAAATAAAGCTCAGCCTCTGATTTATACCGTATAAAATAACCAGAGATGGACTGGACCATGAAACTTTTAGAATAAATAAGAGAACATCTTTTTACCCTTGTGTTAGGCATACACTTCATAGGGAGTAATTTTGAAAGAAAAAAATGTGGTAAATCAGTTTTTTATCCAAAAGATTCTCTTTGTTACAAAAGAGTGCTAGGAAAGGCAAAGATAAGCCACGGGTGGAGGAATATATCTGCAATACAAAAACTGCCAAAAAGTTTGTTTTCAGAACTCACTTAAAATAATCCTATGAATTCACAATAAAAGTTGAAGAAATGGGGCAAAAGCCCGGCACAGACAGGTCATAAAAGAAAACAGAAACGCAACCAATACACATTTGAAAGAGGCTCAACATGAGGCATCATCAAGGAAATGCAAGTTAAAATCACAATGAAATACTTACTTGAATGTCTCAGATTCACAAAATGACCACACCAAGCTTTGGTGAGGGTGAGACTGAATGAAGCTCTTATGTTCAGCTCATGTGAAGATAAAGTGGTGTGATCACATTGCAAAGCAATCTGGCAGTTTATTATCACATCGACATGCTCGTACCTCTGCGTCCATGATTCCACTCAGAGGTAACGTCCAAGAGAAGGCAAACCACATTTCCAAGTGGTTCTTACATTCATGGTAGCTTCATTCATAATTCCCCAAACTGGAAACAGCCTAACATTCCAACAACAGGCGAGAGGATAATTGAACTGCGGTGCGTTCACCCAGAGGAATACCTGTTAATAAAAAAGAAGCAACTGTAATGCAGTCTCCAGGCCATGTGAATCTCAAAATCATCATTTTGGGAGAGGTCAGCCAGGCCCAAAGTTGTATTCTTGGCATGATATCATTGGCAAAGCTGTAAGGGCAGGAGGAACTCACTGACGGTGGTGGTACTGAGCATGGTGGTTGCCATGGGGTGTGAGGACGGCTGAGAAGGAACTTAGGGCGACTTCTGGCATGGTGCAGATGCAGAAGTTCTCCATTTTATTAGGGTGCCACAGAGTGGGTGTGACATGATTCAGACTTCATGATTTCAGGTCTTTGAATTTCACATTGTGCTAGTTTTACCTCAGTGAGAGTTATTAACTCTTATTATAGTGTATCATAATTGATTCTCTATGGCTTTGAGACTTCTTGGGGCTTGGCTTTTCCCCACTTAGTTTTATGTGTCTTACGACTATTTGGATTGTGATTTTGTTTTTATTTATGCTTCCAAATTCTTCTAGGAACAAAATTATAGTTACACTAGATTATAACACTTTACCTCCCTAAAAATTTGATTGAGGTAGCAAAATTTGGAGGGATATTCTCTGTATTTAGGAACAGTACTCATTTTTGTTCATTCTTTGTTTTTTTCCATTGTTTACTGTTTTAGGCAAAGAGTAAATAAAGTTACCACTTAGAAAATTACTAAAATATTGAGCAACATAAGTCAAATTAATATCTTTATTTCATGTGTCAGAATGCTGAGCAACTTTTGAGCAATAAGATCTCAAATTTCTGGTTTGGTTTTTTAAAAAAATTATCTTAAAAATAAAAGAAAAACATATTTACAGACAGATATCCATTTACAAAATAGCATAAGAACAATACAAGCAATACAGAGTTACAGACAAAGTGGTAGGAAATTATCAATGGCTGTTGTATTACATATTGATATCTTCAAAGTGGTTTCTCAGGAGAACAAATAGAGACATGCAAGATTGATCAAATAATTAATCATTAACTGTTCCTTTCAGTAAAGTGATAGAAGTCAGTAGTTTAACTGTGTTAGCTCTCCTGTATATATGTACATACACAATTTCCCTTTCTTTCCTTTTTCTTTTCACTTACCCCAGTTGCTCTTTACTTTTGAGCATGTTTCTTTCAGTTCACAATGTCTGTCCTACCTCCCACTATTTATTCACTCTTTCAGGTTCTTATACAAATGAAACAATACGTTGCTTACATATGGAGGTCTTGTTTATTTCACTTATGACTATGGTCTCTAGCTGTGACCATTTATCTGTAAAAGCCTCAAGTTTATCTTTCTTTATAGCTGAGTAATATTCCATTATATAGAAGTACCACAATTTTTTTTATCCATTCCTCAGTGGATGGACATTTGGGTTCCTTCCACAATTTAGCAATTATAAATTATACTGCAGTAAACATGGGTGCACATATACCGTTGTGATATGATGTTTTCAGATCTTCTGGGAAAATACCCAGAAGGGGAATAGCTGGATTGAATGGGACCTCTAGACCTAGTTTGCTGAGGAATCTCCAAACTGATTTCCACAGTGGTTTCACCAATCTGCATTGCCACCAGCAGTGAAGAAGAGTTCCTATTTCTCCACAGCCCTCCATCATTTCTTATTCGTTGATTTCTTAATGCTAGCCATTCTTATGGGGTGAGGTGAAATTCAATGTTGTTTTAATTTGCATTTCTCGAATGATGTTGAACATTTTCTCATGTATTTATTTGCCATTTATATTTCTTTATCTGAGAAGCGTTCTGCATTCAACTTCTGTGCCTAAATGAACGCACTCCTAAGTTAGATCATAATGTTTTAAAAATACTTTGAACTTTTTAAAAGAAATAATTTTGAGAATTTAAAATAATATTTGTATTTTTAAAAGTTGTAAATATTCTGTTATAAATAGATATAAGGCCTCCAAAATATTTTTCACACTCTTTGGACTTTGATGTGCAGTCGTTTTGAAAACAGTTCAGGTATAACATACCTTTATTTAAAAAATCAGATTACTGCTTTGAAGTTTTAAGTTTAGCCCTGTCTACTGTGCAAATATCTTTTTTTTGGTACTGGAAATTGAACGTATGATCTCAGGCTTGCCGGGTGAGTACTTATGATGCTAAGCTATGTCCCTGGCCCCTGGGCAAGTATATTTTAACCATAATTTTCTTATTAAGTAGCTTTATTACTATTATATGGAAACCTTGCTGTTACATAACCTTGAAACATAGCAAATATTGAATTTTATATAAAAACATGTTTTAACTTAACCTAGAGTGAAGTTTTCTTGCTTTCTTATAGTCTGCACTTTTGAGTCTGGCTGAAGAACTGGAAGCAGAGGAATGCAATATTCGAAGTGGAAATTCTCTCCAGCTAGGAATAGACAAAGGGAGGAAAAATAAAATGAATTAATAAATGAATGGGGCTGGATGGAGGTGACAGTATAGTGTTATAGGACCTTGTGTGCTGAGACCGGACATACAGACTCTATGGCTATAGGCACTCAAGCACTCCCTGAGTTGAATTAAGACCTAGAAAGTTAGAGGAAGAATTTAAGGACTGTGGGGAGGAAGTCATGGTGATATGAAGTAAATATTTTAGAAGATGCCATTTGAATGAACCAGAATAAGAGATTTGAAGCAGGGAAGGTAGTGAAGAGACACTTGAGTTTGTCAACATGACAGGAACAAAAACATTAAAGAGTTTAGATGTGTCATAATGACATGACAAAATACTCACTGTACACCCTAAAAGCTCTCTCTAGTAGATCAGCAGGTTTTGATAATTTATGTAGTTTGTGTTTAGGAAGCATGAGAGGAACAGAGAATACTATGCTATATGCTGTCATTTATGTACCTTTTTATCTCCTAGAATAGATATTTATTACATCCATCTTTGTATATCCTCAATTTTTGAACACAGAATGGTGCATTGTAGTCATTCAAAAATGTTGGTAGACATTATAAAACCAGACAAGAAGTCATTACTGTGTGTATAATACTATGCACTGATCACTACTCTTGACATTCAGAATGTAACAGAAAACAACCCAGAAGTTGTCACTTTTCTCAAGAAGTTTATATTTTACTGTTAATGAGAGAAAAGAGAAGAAAATTATGTCATTCATTCATTCATTCCATCACATACCAACACATGCCCTGTGAAGCAAGTGTAAATAGAGTAATGTGTTAGGAAGAGACAGGGCTGGGCCAATGACTTTAGGTTGACTTCATATAAGACTTCAGTGGTAAGAAGATGGCCATATGAAGACCTGGGAAAAGAGTAGTTCAAGATGAATTAACATTCACAGCAAACAAACGAGTGGAGAAGAACTCTGTGTTCAAGAGAGAGGAAGGACAATGTGCCTTGAGCGCAAGAAACAGAAGAGGATGGAGAAGAGGAGGCCTGAGAGACCATGAGGGACCGTTAATGCAGAGCCTGTGGGCTGGGGCAAAGACTTTTATTCCAGCTGTAATGGGAATCCAGGGAGGCAACAAAGTGATATGCTCTGATTTACGCTTTAGAATGGCCATTATAATGTTCATTGCTATGTGGATACTAAGGCTGGTATAGAGAGCAATTAGGAGGCTCTTGCAAAAGT
Organism: Dinomys branickii; assembly: GCA_004027595.1. Lineage (NCBI taxonomy): Eukaryota > Metazoa > Chordata > Mammalia > Rodentia > Dinomyidae > Dinomys > Dinomys branickii. The sequence continues at coordinate 28,732 of PVLD010007946.1, read as the reverse complement.
CCATTTAATAATGATAAAGATTAGAATGGAGCTGTGGTGAAGATGTTGAGAAGGCAGTGTAATTTCCACACTCATCACTGAGTGTGAAAGACCTCTGGAATAATCATAAGTAGGGAAGGAGGGGGAGACACAAAACAAGGATCACACAAAAGCTTTCTGCTTGAACAACTTAATGGAATGCAGAGCTATTTAAATAGATGGTAAGCATCAAGTGAAGAGAGTAGTCTGTGTGTGTGTGTGTGTGTGTGTGTGTGTGTGTGTGTGGAAATAGTTCCACTTGTCCATGTATACTGGCCACTTTTCCTGTTACTGGGACAAAATACCTGATGCTTGTAATTGAAAGGAAGAGAAGCTTATTTGGGCTTATGGTTTCAGTGGTGTTAGTCCATGGTAAGCTGGTTTCCATCAGAAACATTACAGTAGAAATCATGGTAGAGGAAAGCTGCTCAATTCATGGTGGCTGGGAAACAGAGAGGAAGGAAGGAACCAGAGAGGAAGGGGCCATGGAACAGACATAGTCCCCAGTAAAATTCCCCTAAGTGCTCAACTAGGATTCACCTACTAATAGTCTATTCAGCTAGAGTGGGCAATAACCATCGATGACATTAGCACTGTCATAGTCTAATCATCTCTCCAGAAGCCCTTTAGTCCATGAAGTTGACAGTTAAACTTAAGCAGCATATCTAATCACATTTCAAATCATACTTAGTCTCCTGATAAGCACAATATCCAGGTCATAATTCCTCTAACATGAAATAGCTATCCCATTTACAACTGAAAGTGTACTGATGCTTCCCCAATGTCTCAACAGTCTCAGGACTGCTCAAAAGCCCCAGTCCCAAATCTCCTCTATGACTCAAAGCAGCCTCATAGCTATAAATATCTGTAAAATTCAAAACACAAGCCATATTCTCTCAAGATAAAATGACATATGGTAAACGTCCCCATCCCCAAACTGAAGAATAAAAAGGAGTTAGACCAAAGCAATAACAAGACCCAAAAGGGAAAGCGTTAATTCCTTTGGTTTTATGGAACATGTGAAGCACATGGTAGTGAGATATGAGTTCCAATGCCTGGGTGACGCCTTCCCTAGTGGCTTTGCTGCTTGCGGCCTACAAGGCTCACCTCTTGGGATGGCTGTGCTTGCTACCCGAAGCAGTGCTTAGCAGAGATCCCATGTCTTAGAACTCCAGCTTCCCAGGGTCTCCACTGTGGCCTTAGGTCCATTCTCATCACTTCACATAGCCGCCCCTCAGAAGCACATTTCTGGTCTCCCAGACCTTGCTTTGATATCCATGTAGAAGCCTCTACAACCTTACATTTCTTACATGATGCAAGTCTGAAAGAAAATCACTATCTTGTGTATGAGAACATCTTCTTCCAGTGTGAGCAGTAGCTGGGGCCTCTTGGAACATAGCCTCTAGGTGCCAAGATGGTTGAACACAGTGAAGTGAATCCCAGGGAACAAATTCACGAGGAGACTCTCCTCCAGCAGGGGTGTCAGGGGATCTTGTAAAATGTATGATTGACATTTTTGCACCCTTGGGCCTGCAATGGGAGGGGCCTTACCCATTCCCTAGGTGCTCTGAAGGCATCTTTCCTTCTTATTCCATTTCAGAGTATTTGCTATCTTTTTAATAGCATTAATCTCTTCACTTCCTTTGGACCCAACTTCACACATAGTTATTTTCAGGCCAAAATTTATGTTTTCAGATATTTTTGGCCTCCGTTTTTGGTATCAGCTCTTACTGTAACTAAAAGCAGTGAGCATCACTCATGTGATAGCCTGAACATTGGACTTCTTGATATGTCTTCTGCTAGATTATTTGTTTTGCTACCTGAAATTCAAACTCATCAGGGTCTTAAGACATGGGGAAAATGTAGAGAAGTTCTTCCCTAGAATGTAACACACATAACCACTGGTACAACTCCCAGTAGAGCACTTGTTTCCATCTGAAACCTGAGCCTGGTGTCTATTACCCTAATTCTTACCAGCATTCCAGTTTTCTGAGCTCCAGTCAGAGTTAACTCTCAAGCTCTGCTTATATCATTGAAGTGCTTCTGTAGCCAGCATCTCAAATCTTTTCAAACTCTTGTACACTAGGCTTCTGAATTGCACTCTCAGATATAGTGATGGCAATAACTCCATTTCTTTCCTATTAGTTTTCTGTATCTGTCAGCTTTTCTATTACTGGGACAAAATACATGACTCCTGCAACTTAAAGCAAGAGAGATTTATTTTGAGCCACAGTTTCAGAGGTTTTTGTCCAAGCTGACTGGCTCCAAAGAAGAAGCATGGTGGAGCAATGTTATGGAAGAGAGCTTCTTAGCTCATGTGGTTGGAAAGCAGAGAGCGGGGTAAAAGGCAGAGAGCAAAGGGCCATAGACCAGAACTCATCCCCCTAAGCCCAGCCCCATGGCCCATTTCCTCCCATCACATCCCCCTTCTAACAGTCCACTTAGCTGCAAGCTCATTAGTGGCTAATCAATGGATGAGGTTAATGCCCTCACAATCCAATCACCTCTCAGGAAGTCTTTAAGCTAGGCAAGGTGACAAACAAGATTAACTAGCTGGCACACCATGCTTAATTGTTTCAATAAATGAGTTGCACTACAAATTTCCCAAGCACATCCTTTGTTCCAGCTGCTGGTCTGGATACTAATTAAACCCACCTCCCCTTCACAGAGTTTATATTGTAGTAGAGGGAGAGAAAGACAATAAATATGTAAATATTTACTTTGCTCGATGTTGATGCTGCCAGTGGATAAATATAAAAACAGAAAGGGGATGAAGAGTGCTTGAAAGCATATGGAGGTATGCTATGTTTTTGGTGTTCTGAGAGGATATTTCAATAAGGTGATATTTGATCAGGTTTGAAGAAATTGGAGCACCTGTTGTGCAGGTATCTAGGAAAAAGATTTCAGACATAGTATAAAGCAAATGCAAAGGCTGTGAAGCAGATATGTCTCCGGCTTATTTGTTTTGTTTTGGTTTTGAGAAAGGGTCTCACTGTGTAGTTCAAATTGGCCTTGAACTTGCTGCATATGCAGCCCAGGATGGCCTTGAATTTGTCGCAATCTTCCTTCCTCAGCTCCCGAATGCTGGGATTATAGGCATGAGCCACCATGCCTAGTTCTTTAGTTTATGGAAGGAGTGGTGAGGAGAGCAGTGTGTGTTGAACTGGGGATGCAGACAATGGTAGTTGATGAGATCAGGACAGGCAGGAGACCAGATGACATAGGATGACACCAACTGTTGTGGAGAACTTCCTTTTCCTTCTGAGTCAGTAGCCAGCGGAGCACTCTAAGCCATGAGATGGGTAATTTAATTCTTAAAAAGCACTTTTTGATCATTTTGTTCTAGGGAGGCAAAAACCGGAAAAGGGATATAGTCAAGAAGCAATTTTGATAATACAGTCCCGAACTGTTGGTGTCTTTGGCCAGCATCATAGCAGTGGCACAGCACCGAGCATGATGAAAAATGCTTGGGTTGTGGATTTGTAATGAAATTATAGCTCATCACATTGTTTACCTCTTGAATGTGGAGCATGAAAGTAAGAAAGTAGGAAAATCAATGACTCCAGAGAGACATTTTTGTTCTTAGGAAAACTTTGTTGTTGTTTGTTTTGTTTTTGAGACACTCTCACTATGTAGCCCAGGCTGGCCTCCAACTCATGGTCAGCCCTCCCCTGACCCCCAAGTGTTGGGATTATAAGCATGTTTGACAGTACCTTGCTGAATCTCAAGTTCTGGAGAGTTCCTATTTATTAAAATGAGAAAGATCTCAGAACGTATAGAATTTTAAGAGAAAGACAATTATTCACTTTTGGATATTTTAAATTTGAGACACCTATTAGCCACACAAATGCCAGCGTGGAGTGAGAAAATGTATATTAAATATTCTTAGATAAATATATACATATATATTTGTGTGTAGTATTAAATATATATTATATATATACTATATATAGTATTCTGTGAATAAATTCTTGCTCCAGATATAAGTTTAGAGGTAATCAATATTCGATCATATGTGCAGTTAAGAGATAAAATGAAATACCTTAAATAAACACCTAAAGCAGCAGAGAACAAAGTCCCAGGATAGGGATATTGCTCCTTGAGAATATGGAGGTCAGGGCTGGTGAATCTTGGGACAGACCCCTTCGGTAAAGAGCCAAGAAACTAAGTGTAGAGATTTGAGAACACTAGAAGAGTCAGCTGGGTCAAACACTGTGTCACATATATTTTGGAACTGAAAGTCTATCATGGAACTTGGTCATGTGGAAATCAGTAAAATTGAACAAAAGCTGCTTCATTGGGTATGGCAAAGGCAAAAGCCTTGGGAAAGAAACCTTGGAAAGGATTCAAGACAAAAGGGGGAAAAGACTTAGAGATAACGGACATACACTTTCCTTGTCTTCTAGGAAAGTGGGAAGGTAAAGTTTTGAGGAAGGAAATCATAGAATAGTTCTGGCAATGGTGAGAAACAGAGACTTAAATTGGTAGCAAAGTTACTCAGTGCAGTATGTATTATCCCAAGCCATGCTGATTCCTGGTTCTGGTAAGAACGAGTGGATAGTTGTATCTAACAAGGGTCATGGTTTATCCTTGTAGATGTGATGAAAGAATGACTATCTTCAGTTCAGCAAATAGCAGCTCTATGATTTAAAACTTTAAAGCCGTATTTGATTCTCCTGTCTTGGCACCCCAAGTCTAGCCTGTCAGTAAATCCCACCAGAGAGTGACTTTAGTTTGGGTCAGGGGTGAGATGTTGAATAAAAAGGTCATGACGTGGGATGTGTGTGTGTGAGGTTTGGGTAGTGTAATGGCAGGGCATGGAAGATCCTTAGCAAACATGGAAATGTACTGGCATGGATTACTTAGATGTGTAGTTCAGAGGCAAAAGATATTTTGAAATTTAGATTGTGGAAGTGCTTCTTCTCTTGCTGGTTAGATCCTGAGGACAGAACCATATGCATTTAATGGAGAAAAAGCTGTTGGAGTTAAGGTAGTCAAGGACGTGAGAGGCCAGCGTATTTACTGGTGGATGGGGCAGCTACCGAGAATGTCAGAGAACAGTGCAAGAGGGTGAGTTAGGTGCTGGCACCACCAATAAAGGAGGGAGAATGTGAGAGGTACAAGCAAAACATCAAAAAGAGATGAATGATAAAGTGCAATAAAACAGGCCTCCAAGGTCTGAGCATTTGGGGAAGACAAAAGAGGAGAAACTGCTTGAAAAGACTCTGGAGAAAAAGAAACAAACTACTTTTAGGGTCTGAGATACATGGGACGTGAGACAACAACATGCTAACACCCACACTATCCCCCAAAACAATAAAACAAGGGAACTGTGTTTGGAAAGCACAGGAAGGGCAAATCATAATTCCTTTAGAGCAAGAAGACGGAAGCATTTGCGAATGGAGATACAGGCGGAGGAGTTAGCTGAGGGAAGACTGTGAATTCCAGAGGGCAAAACAGAAGGATTTAGGAGAATACAGACAAATTATGGGATGTGCTCAGCAGAATGGTGCCTTTCTGACAAAATATATGATTTGCGGGGTCAGTAATTGAGGGGAATAGGTAGGTACTAGCATAGTGGCTTGGTTCTGCAAGTCTCAAAGCAAGTAGCACTTTTAGATCTCCAAGTGGTTGATCTCTTTCTCAAGGTAAAAAGTAGTTTATAAGAATATGCTAAAAATGAAAGCCTTAGGACAGCTAGAAATACTGGTTAGGAGGAAAAGGATATACCAGGAATAGCTACATTTATGTGGCTCTTGATTCAGAGGTTTTGTTGGAATTTTCTTTTAGCTATCTATCTTCAAAATTGAAGTCGGGCAATTTTATTTTTCCAAAAGCAAGTTGAGACATCTGTGGGTAATCTATACTAAAATAGCATGAGCTTTCGCATTCAGGACTGTATATATTTTGTAGCTGTTAATTCACTTCCAAATGACTGCATATCATTTACATTTGAATTACACACCTGTTAATTAATTTTATATAATCAGTCAGCATAGAAGCTTGGACAGGAGACCAACATGGCCCCAACAACTGGCTTCTCAACTCTGATTGAGAAAGAAAGACATAAATACACAGCCATATCCCTAAAGATGGTTCGGATAAGGGCTACAATGAAAACCACTAATTTGTGGGGCGCACATTATACTTGGTGAATACAGAGCCTGTACCGGGCTCTGCACTGTCTGGGCCTGATTGTGTAGATGTAGATTTCATAACTAGTTCAGAATTCAAGGGGGTTAAGAGGATTTCATAGTTGCTAATGAAGCTTTCAAAATCCTGATTTACTCATGGTTTTCTGAGATATTAATATACACTGGTCAGTCAGGGGTGTAAGGAGTTTCTATGCTATTGTTTCATATGATTTCACTGGATTTGTTATGATGTGTACCAGCTGGTACATAGAATGGTTGCAAAAGCAGGACACACCTTTCAGCTTAGAGGATGCTACTTAACCTTTCTCTCCAGATGCCTGGTATCAACAGCTTGTTTGTGCAAATGGTGCCAAATTATAACACTGAAATGCTTGTCCTCATTGCTGGCTACCATTCTCACCATTTATGTGTATTAATTGTCACAGAGATTCTGAGACATAGGGACTGCACTTTAACATGAAGAACCTTCAGAACCGGAAGTACTGATTGTTAAGGAACTTGCTGGAGGCCAAGGTTATAAAAGAGCTCTTGTCAGCGGTCAGCCGACTTTTGAAACCAGGGACTCTGACTTCAGAGCCCAAGATCTTACTGATTATGCTGTTATTTCATATCTCAGAGCAGCTTTCAGAAACTAATCTACTGCAACTGGACTTTATCCTCCATTTATTGGATGCCCTTGCCCACTTCCCTTTGTGTTCTTATACCTAGCAGACATTTCAGGAAAGTTCCAAAACATTCCCTCATGTTCTCTGCCAAACCAGTTTACTGCATGGTGCTAATTCTCCCTTTTCCCCTTCGTCTGCATCTTGGTTACTTTTCTGTCATTGCTGAGACAAAATACCCAACGCCCAAAATGAAGGAAGGAAAGGTTTATTTAGCTTACAGTTTGTGGAGGTTTCAGTCCATACTTGGCTGGCTCAGAGGCACAGTGGCACATGGCAGAGGGCACACGTTCATGGTAGCAGAACACAGCAAAAATAACGAGCAAATGTGAGGAATAGTGGGCAAGCAGCCTCTTCCTATTTCCCTTACATTGTAAACAGGCTCCCCCCACCTAGGGGGCATGTAGCTCTCACACAATCTCCATGCCCTCCTCTTTCACAGGCTCAGGATGTGTACAAAGTAAGCACTTGTGACTTCCTGCTGAGTCACTCAGCCAAACCTCTACACTCCCCAAGTTCATACAGTGTATCAGCCATAACAGTCTGCCTCATAGGTATCTCTGTTAAGGAAGCAGCGCTGTGGTAAACACGTGAAAGTGCTGATGCCTATATTAAAAGAACTTTCCCTCGTTGCACTAGAAGTTGGCAGTCCTCAAAGTCAGAGCAGGCCTGGGACAGATTCATACACAAGTGGGGGATGAACCTTGCTCCCCCTGGGTGGTGGGCTGTCCCCATGGCACTGAAGTAATGCGTGTTTGCGCAGCATTTCAGAAGAAACCTCTTGAAAATAGTTACTGCAGCTTCTGTCTCTAGTGTGTCTCTAATTTGTTCTCTTCATATCCTACATGGTTAAATGGTGTCTTAAGCACTCTCCTCTGTTTTTTACTATATATTCTTTCATTCTTTTCCTTCAATGCTCTTGTCCTAGGAACAAAGAAAATGAAAAATCCCTTTCTCTCTGTGTCCAGAAAGCCAATGGACTGAAAGTTGTGTGTGGACCTGTAGAGGCCCTATTCCATAGCCCCGCATGCCTCTTGTGTTTAGTGGTGATGTTGGATCACGTATTTCATAGCAGCCTTTAAAACCGTCCACAGGACAAAGGAGTGTATCTCAACAGGCTTCAAATCTTCAGATGTGTTCTAATTTCACCAAAACCCAAGAGCATGAGGCTGAGATGCATTTTAGGAGCAGAAAGAAGCATGTTAATGACTGTGTTTGAATCTTGATGAGGTGGGGATAAGGCCTGCCTCCGGCACAGATGTGACTAAGATGATACTGGTCTTCAAGTTTCCTACTCTCCTCCTTTTTAACTGTTCAGCTCCTTTCTTAATGCTATCCTTTATTAAAAAGAGAAAAAATTAGAGAGAAAATCTAACTGTACATTTAACTGTAATAGCTTTATGCATTCTAAACTTTCTTATAATTATGAAATGACAAGCCGTCTTTCTCCATCCCTTCCTCCTTTCTTGGGCTCATGAAGGCTAGGCAGACACTACCTCTGAGCCCCATTCCCAGCATCCCCTTCGTTTTGCTTTTTAGGTTAGAAGCTCGCTAAATTGCTCAAGCTGGGGTCAGACTTGTGATTCTCTTGCCTCCACCCCTGAGTAGCTGAGATTACTTTGTTATGGAAAGAGACTCAGATATCATTGCAGGGGATTAGAAAGAAAGGAAGGGGATTTAAGAAGTCCTTTCCGCCAGCCTTCCAGTCATAACTCACAGCACGCCAGCTATGAGGCTCAAGGGCTGTTTCAGTTGGGAAAGCTATTTTCAGATTTTTAGACACATGCTGAGCTAAACAGAAGCATCATGCCTCTTCTTGTTCTTTGCGGTGTGAAGCTCATTTGCCTCTCATGGCTTTTTACTCTGTGTATGTTTGCCCTTTGAAAGACCACCTTCTTAATTTGGACTGGCAACTATGGCAAATACCTTGGCAGCTTACAAAGATATGTTTAATAGTGAAAGAAAACTATACAGTACGAAGACTGTCATACAGTGTCACCCTGATGGATGCTGGCATGGAATCAATATGGTATTTCCTTGTTAACTTCTACTTTCACAATTAGAGCATGTTTTACTCTTGTAGAGAAATAAAAGTCTTGTATGGGAACTTTCCTGTTGTTTTTATGAAGAAAAAGTAGCATAAAATATCTGCTTTTTTTCCTAAGCAACCATCATAATTAATTATTGTTCACTATTATGAGAGCAGAGGGGAGAAATGAGCAGTGGCACTTGTGCAGCTAAACAGAATCTTGATACTTCTCTATATAATGGAATGAATTTTAGGAAATGATCTGTTAATTGGAATCTGTTTCTTAATAGCGCTTGTTATGGTCGATACATTGTGTCAACTTGGGGAGTCTAGAGGTTTGGCTGAGTGATTCAGCCGGAAGCCAGGGTGCGTGCTTTGTACACATCCTGAGCCTGTGAAAGAGGAGGGCATGCACCTTGTGTGAGAGCTACCCGCCCCCTTGGGTGGGAGTAACCTGTTTACAATGTAAGGGAAGAAAAGAGGCTGCTTGCAGCCATTCCTCCCCTTTGCTAGTTGTTTTTGCTGTGCTCTGCTGCCATGAACATTCACCCTCTGCCATGTGCCACTCTGCCTCTGAGCCAGCCAAGTATGGACTGAAACCTCCACAAACTGTAAGCTAAATAAACCTTTCCTTCCTTCATTTTGGGCGTCGGGTATTTTGTCTCAGCAATGAGAAAAAAGTAACCAAGACAGCTCTTAGTTACAACTGTGCTATGAATGACATACCATTTTTAAAGGAAAAATTATATGTCAGACATCACTATGCATCATGTTTAGGGTTCATCAGACCTTTAGGATAGAACCTGTTCTTCCTGAGTTGCAGAAGCTCTGAAGGTGTTGCTGACTTATTCAGGTATCAGTGAAGTGCTAGAATGACGGTCCAAAGCACCATCTTGCCAAACTTAAAGTTTTTACTCTTTAAATGATGTTGGGCTACATAGGCAAAATAAAAATTAATCCCTGACTCTTTGATTCATTGTTATGCCAGTACATAGACGGCAGCGACTATGAAGGGGATGGCAGTTAGACTGAACATGGAAAATATAGTGGTGTGTGTGTGTGTGTGTGTGTGTGTGTGTAAGTAAGTAAGTAAGTAAGTAAACAGCCAGGGGTAGAGGTGATGGAGCAGATCAAATTTAGAAAAATCAGATGATAAGAGCAGATCATGTTTGGTGACTGAACCAATTAGCACAAAGAAGGACATTATAAGAGCTTTGAAAAATAGCAGAAACCAGGGTACTGAAGTTGAGCCTTTGCAAGGAAAAAGGTTCTCACCAATCATGTGTTCAGTCAATTAATTTTTTCATTTTTTCAACAAAACATTCTTCAGTGTTTAGTATTGTATTAAATACAATATATAGTATGAGTCCAGTTATATGTTTTTTTTTTTAAAGCAACCAGAAACATCTTCCTGGTGTGTCTGTTAGTTATTGACATCTTACTGTCACCTGCTATTACTCTACTTTAGACACAGATGGCAGTATGAAGGGGTTTTCTTTGGTTCTTTTTGAATAATAAGACTCCCAAGACCACCCTAAGCCAAACGTAACAGCACATTTACCTAGGAAGGAATGGGGCCGGAATCTCGGAGGAGCAGTGCCAGGCCTTGCTCGTCCCTTGTAGACAAGGCCTAGCAGCTGTATATGCTGAAGTCTACACAGGAGTGTAAGAATCAGACCTTTGGTTTCAGGGGGACATCTCAAGGATGCAGCAGGGACGGTCAGATGGAACTGGTATGAAAGTTCCCTTGGCTGAAATGCCTCTTATCCTGTAGGAACGAATATCTGCTGAACCTTTCCACAGGCACCACTCCTATGGCCTCTGCAGGAGGCTGAGGCTACGACATTCCCATTAAGTAGTTATCATTTATTTATGGTTTTTCCCACTGCAGTTGCTGTTGACAATCTGAGCTCCTTTTACTCTAAGCAATGCTGCCTCATAAGAGAGTTGACATGTCTTCCTTTTCTGGTTGCTAAGAGAACAGATCTGAAAAGTGAAATGAGCATCACATTTTAAAAGAGAAAGGGAAATATTCTATTAATGCTTTACTCACATATGTTATGCTTTTCATTAGTAGTTGCTGGATGAAACAAGATGGGAAAAAAATGTATGGCACAAAGTTCCTCATTGGGCTACGGTTTGACCCACTAAAGACAAATTCAATTTCTGTTTTAGAAAAGAGGCCCACATATCATCCCGTCCCAGCAATGATTTTGTAAAGAGCAGCTTATGCAATGTGTGGAGTTGTGGTTGAAACTCATATTGAAGAACAGTGAACTAGACTTCCTTTTTAGGAAGCCGTTGGAATTAGCTCATCTTTTAAATCCAGCTTGCAAGTCACAAAAATATTAAAAAGTGATGCACTTTCTGGGTCATAAAATGTGTATCAGCACTGACCATTCAAATGTGTGTTACTTGAGACGTATTTCAGAGGTTAGTTGCCTCTTCTGTGTTCTTCAACAGAGCACAATATTTCTTTTATCATGTGTTATAATTGTGTTTTCCACTGAAAACTTTCCTCCCATGGGAAATAAGTCCTGTGAGGACAATAATAACGTCTGTCTCATACGTGCATCTGGTGTAAAATATATAGTGTCCTGCATAGTAACTTCTCGACAAGGTTTGATGGTTGGATTAATAAGTGAAAGAGTATAACTACAATTTTTATATTTTTAATTTTTATTTTATTGGTACATTTTAGATATATCTAGTGATAGCATTAATCATGGGGAATTTGCACCTATACATGATGGTGATTAAAACAAAAAAATTCCTTATGATATTAAATGTGTTTGCTTCATGCCATTAAAATTTGACTTCCCTAAAGTTGTATTTTTAAATAAAAAGCCACTTACATGTCTTTTTGAAGGATGCTGTTGGAAGATGGAGCCATTAAAGGGTAAAGAACACAGACAGCTTTGAGGTTGTAGTGTATTTCCTACAATGGACTATGAAAATGTTTGCAGGATACCCAGGGGATCTCCTTTGAACTTTAGTGGACTTTCCATGGTATGTCCAAGCTCCGAAGAGCAATTCTTAAATACTCAAAGTTGAAGTTCAGTTCAGATCATTCACAGTAAGAAGGAAATATCTTCTTCCATGCAGTTCATATTACGAGGCCTCTGTTTGGAGTTCGTCAATTGGCTAGACTAATGGTTCCATATTGCACATTTAATGGTGATGTAAAATTTGCATAACAATATTTTTGTGCACTATTTTAATTAAATCCCTATTTTAGAGATGAAATTCCTGCTTTATAAATGCCAAAGGCTCCAAACACAATGTGACATTTAATACATTTAACAGCCTGGGTTGGGATGTGACCGCGCCAGCCACACACTGTGATCCTTTCATCTCTGCTCCCCAGTGTCTTCATCTGGAAACTGCGATGTGACACAGAGTGCTTGTTGTATAAGGTTGTTTTGAGAATTGTCTAATTCTGGTTGGTAATTAGATGGTAAGTGTTCAGTATCTGGCTGCTGTTAACTCACTTTAAGTTAAACAAATGATATTTAGTAGTAGTAAAATTTTAACTAGTTGTAAGTTTTAAACTTTAGTGTTCCTCCTACCACTCACAATGTACATGTCATATCTAAAATTTACTTCAAATGGTACATATTTTGACCAAGCGATGCTTTATTTGGCATTTGGAGATAGCATCAAATAGCTATAATTATGTGGTTTTTCTTTAAAATGTGATCACCTTCGTGACATTCATTAACCAATGGCTGTGAGTTACTGGTTTTTATTTGTTGATGTGAATGAATGAGAAGATAATGCTTTTTAGTTACTTTTCTATATATTTGTTAGAGAAAATCTAGTAAATCTAGCCTTAAGTTGCCTGTTGATTATTTAAAGGTAGAGGAAAAATATTACTGAGTCTTGAAAGATGAGACTTCTTCGAGCTACCCATAAATATTTGACTTTTAGATTATTAGAACTGTAAATCTTGTATGTGCTTTGAATACTTCCTAGTTATATAAAACATAGACTTATTTTCACATCCACGATACCATTTTCACCTCCACCAGGAGGTGTTAGCTAAAATATTGTGCTTAAAAACAGTACTTTAAAGATGACATTTAGCTATAAATCCAGATTATAGCCATGTGAGTGAATGCCTAAGGTAGGTTGGAGGGCGAGATCATTGGAAGACAGTTGGGTTGTTGTGTTTGTGTTCTCTATGACACTTCAAGTGTGGACACTTAGGAAGATGTTAGATGTGAAGCTTACAGTGCAAGAGAAAGCTTAGGATGGGAAATACAGAGATTTCAGTAGGGAGCATGGAGACAGTTCCAGCCTCAACAATGGAATAGCAAAGATCTCTCAGGAAGAGTCTATGGATGGAAACCAAGGGGACAGTAATGTTAATGGATGTGTATGGAGGATGGAAAAGACACCAAGAAAGAAAAATCCAAGATATCACAAGAAAACCAAGAGAGACTGGTGCCTTGGAAATCCAAAGGCCCACTCTTTTGACACATGTGTTTGGAGGCACTGCTGTCGGCAAGATGTTGAGATATGTCAGTGAAAATAGCAGACATGCTTGTACGCTACTGCAGTGAGATGCGCAGACATACAGTAAACACATAAATTCTACATTTTTAAAAGTAATAAATGCAGCAAGGTATAATAATGCAGTAGGGTGTAGGGGTGAGTGTTGCAGTTTTTGGTCAAATAGTCTGGATAGGAGAGTTTCACTGGGGAAACAACATTTCAGGAAAGACTTGCAGGAGGTGAAGGGAGAGCTAGATAAATATTCCAAGAAGGAGGCAGTAACCCATGTGTTCCAGCAGAGGTAGAGAAAATATTGAAATTGAGTTTTAATGTTTAGCGTCAGTGCCGAGCTGGACAAAGACATACATTGTAGCAAGGAGTGGACACAGAAAGCAAATTACACTGGCTTGAATATATTGAGGTGTGATGTGAAAGGAAAAGGGAAAGCAGTGTGGTACCCAGAGGGGGTGTGAAGTAGCATTTTGCTATATTTGATGTATTCTTGAATGAGAAGGTCTTGGATGTCATTACTGACAACGAAGGGTAAGAGTTAGAGAAATTGGGTCACAGGTGGGTATTCATTCAGAGGAGGAGACACATGAGGACATGGAAAATGGGAGACTTGGGTGTTAAATGCAGAAAAAGCTCTTCTGGGGCAAACAAGAAATGAATAGGAAAGATCGACTTGTTTATCAGTAATCCAACACTGGGAGGGGGCCAATGATGTCTTTTGTCTATAAAACAAGGAATAAGGGCTGTTTGTGAAAAATGACAAGGCAGGTAGCAAGGGTACAGGCTTCTCCTGTACCATTATCCAGAAGCTGGAATGCTTATTCGTGAATCTTTCAAACCATTCATTTTTATGATTATGCATTTTGTCTTTTCTATAGCAGACTTATCAGACGAAGCATAGAAGAAGAACGAATAGGAAGCTCAGCTGATCCCGGCCTGACATTTAGCCTGGTGTGTGTGATGAATTGACAGGGAGAATGAGCGTTAAGGGATTTGGGCAAAGCACATTCAAAAGGATGGCTTAGTCATAGAAAATAGAGTGGGCTGGTAGATTAAAGAGCAGAAGAAAAGACGGGGGGTATGAGTGAACTGGTGCTGGAGAGGATGCTGTTCAGTGAATGTGGGCTTGGAGTTTAAGACTTCAGAAATGAGGCAGTTCCAGGTGACATCAAATCCAAGATGTGAAACCTGGAGCGGTGTGCAGGTGGGCACTGGACGGAGCCGAGGAAGACAGAGGGCCCGCCCACGTGGGAACTGGTTCTCTCCCAGGACGCCAGGGATTGTGGGGGAAACTGGCCCAGGTATGAAGTCTGTGCTGAGTCACTGGAAGAGTAAGGAGGTGGTGGGCGGGAGGTAATAAACGGACCTCCTGAGCCCCGCCCCGCAGATTTCGTACTGTGTAAAACGCACTGTTAGACCCAAGAAGGCTGTCGAAGGTCACTCTTGGTGGATGTGGTCACATCGATTGCTTCTTCTTTTCAACAGAAAGTCCTTCTTCCATTTATATATCTACCGGTTCGTTATAACCCAACTCGACCCTCCTTAATTAGCTGGGCTTTTCTTCTTTCCACTAAATTTTTTGGAAGAGTGAAATCACAGTAAAATAATTCACATTAGAGGTTAGTAAAACTGTCAGTTTGCTGGTCTTGTAGATTCATCCTGCAATCCTATAGTTTTCAGCTTTTTCTTCGTGGGAGTTATCCAGTGAGAAGTGACATTTGGCAGCACTGACACAACAGGGCCAGTCAGTTATGATGCAGACCTAGTGCAGCCATTGGAGGAGGAGCAGAATGGTATTCAGACACTCGATGATGATGTTTTTGGTCAGAAAAAACACCTAGGTACTTACGAAATGGGTTGGAATATTTATTCTTTTTGAAATATGTACCTTATTTTTGTGAAGATCCAAAGAATGTTTTCTCTAATTTTAATGGAACTCACTTCTCAGAAAAAGCAAAATAGAAACATAATGATAGCATAACTGTTTTGTAAGTTGAAATTATGAAACATAATTTCAAAACGGGAGCATTAAAGGGATAGCAATTTTTTATAAAACTACTTTAGACCTGTCATTTTCTCATTGTACCTGTAACTCTGTAGGTTTTCACTGTGGGCAATTACAATAAAAAGGCTAATTTTAGTTCTAGGCATATTTCTGTGATTCTCTGGGGAGGATGCGCAAGCCACTATCACATTCTGGTTGTGCAGGATAGACTCGGCCCAGTGCCACTGAGATTAGTTGATTGTGGAGACAAAAGCGATCAATCAAACCACTTACTGAAAATGAGAGCAATATTTTGACTTTTGTGTGTTTGCTATACATAAGGCTCCTAAACGCAGAAACTTTTGCTGGTACCTGTACATGGTTTGCTCGGTTTACTGGATGTGCCTGACCTCATTTTTCTCATCTGACTTATCCGTTCCCTTCCCTCATTTCTGCGTCCTTTGAACTCCTTTCTCATGGAACAACTAAGTACTAAGCACTAGTTAGGAACAATTTGAAAGTATGAATAAGAAATTGAAACATATTTTCCCAACTGGGGTGTGGAAAAGGAGAAGGGAAAGAAGGGGAAATCATGTATGTATGTATATACAGGACAGCTAACAGTTGTACAGGTCTCTTTTATTGCTTTACTGAAAGGAGCAATTCATGATTACTGGTTTGATCACTATTGCATGTCTCTAATTGTTTTCCTGACAAACCACTTTGGAGATATCAATAGTAATACAACAACCATTGTTGATTTCCTACCACTTTGTCAGTAACTCTGTATTGTTTGTATAGTTCTTATGCTATTTTGTAAATGGATGTCTGTTTGTTAATGTTTTCTTCCTTTTTTCTTAAAATAAAATAAAATATTAAAAAAAGAAATATATTTTCCATCTCTTAAGACTTGTCTTGCAACTTTTTACTGGGGAGAAAATAAAGGCAAAGAGGTAGCTCAGATGAAACAAACACAATTTCTAAATCTCAACAAATTGTTGGCTTCTCCGTGATGCTGATTTTAGTTTATATCTGAGAATTTAGGGAAGCAGGGGCAATATTAACCCTTCCTTCCCATGAGAAAAAAGGAAATTTAGTTTTCCTGAGAGTTTCTAGAATTTTGTAAACAGAAAAAGTTAAACAGAGCTTTGAATTAGAGAAAATATTCAGTATAGATGTAGAATTTGACATTGAAAATAAGATTGTAATTTGAAATAAATATATAGGTCAGTCTTCAAAGTCCTGACACTGCATAAAGGCAACTGCACAGAAAATGCATTAGCAGGACAACAGCATATATGACCTGAGGAAAAGATGAAGCTTTTCTATATGGCTTTGCCTACATGTGACTCAGACGCCTGTCTTTTAAATGATCATGGTGTGTCGTGGAAGATGTCAGAAAGAATGAAAGATGTCATAGAAGAGAAACATATCAAATTCCATTCATCATCTTCATCCATTAATATCAGGAACTCTATTTCTTAAAAAACTTAATACATTAGAAAAGGCAAATGAGTTTATCTTGTAACTCAGAGTGAGCTGCTCTGAGGAAGCTGGAAGAGTAGTCATAATGGCAGCCAAGATGGAACGGGAAGGACCTGCTCACCTATCTAGCCCCTACCTTAATCTTCTTTTTTTAATAAGTGATACTCACTCTCTCATTATTTTTTCTCTCAGACATAGAATTCCAAGGATATGTTACTCTGATAAAATATATTGGTGATTTTGGCGATGCCGCTCATGTGACAGACCTTTGTGAGGAACTGCATGTGGATATAAGTTTATCATCTGTTGGAAAATATTATGATTATGGCAAGTGATTTAGTACTTTCTGAGATTATTAAGGAACAAGTTATGTTTATGGTTAGCTTTTCAAAAAGGTGTGTTGTTTAATGTTGAGAATGTGGATTGAAATCTTGTGCCATGATTTCAAGTTTTAGCATAGTTTTTAGACTCCAGAATATAAGACCGACTATCTTTTGTGATGGGTAATTCCTTCACTTCCATGGTTTACTTCCTGAAGTTCTATTTCAGTGAGAAAATCATTGGCCAATTGGTTCAAAGCAACACTTTAACTGCATGATTGAGTTTACTTCTTTCCAGCTATGATTTCAACAGTTACAGAATAGGCCACAGAGGAAAAATAATAGTTTTCTCCTCCAGTCAATCTGTCATGTCTCCTCGCTGTGTTGTGGCTCATGACCATTGGTGAAATTAATCAGCGTGGCTCTTTGTGAGCCTGTTTCCCTGACACGAGTACATTGTTAAGGCCCCAGGAAGCATGTCCACGACTTGTTTACAGCTGTGGCTAAGTTTCCAGAAACTGTGATTTACTCTTTTCATCTTTCTCTGCCACTTTCTCTAGCCATAAGAAAAAATTTAAAGACAGCCACAAAATAGCGCGTGACCTCTCGATGAGATCTAGCCATAGGTGAATTAAACTTTCAGAGGAAACTTGATGCCTCACTTCAAAGATGGGTATTGCCTCCTAAAATTTTTTTGCACTCCAAAATTCTCTTGATTTCCAGTCGATATTAGCAGTAAAAAAAAGTTCGGCATACTTACCTCTTAGATCTAGAATGTCCTTTTGGGAATGTTGTTTAAAATGCAGTGGGGCTTGTCTGCCTGGAATGTTTTCAAATCCCTGAATGGGTTCTTAAAATGACTACAAATACAGTACCAGGATCACTTTGGGGTCAGTTATTGACATCTGTGATCACAGGAGAGGAATGTCCATGCAAGGCCATTCAGACCATCTATGTTCTTCCAGATCCCAAGGAGGATCTGTGGGTCAGTGATCAAAGCTCTTAGATGCATTAAACAACCTGCGAAAGTTTCTAATGCTCAGCATTTCCAGTAGATTATCCACTATGAATAGATCTGAAAACAGAGCTTGGTTCATCTTCCTGCTTTTGGACAAAGGAAAAGCATGAGGCATACTCATGAGGTATTATTTCCAGATGTCTTATTTTTGTGTGCCTGTGTTCATCTTCATGCAATGTGGTTTCCCCTTTTGAGATGTGAGGGTCTTTGTAATCCAGCCACAGACCTTGTTGATTAACTGTCTCATTACAATTTCGTCAAGTGCCGGCTACACAGACTGGGGTTTGTTTGGGCATCATTGTGCAATTGTGGTTTTTCTCGCCTGCTCCTTCTCCTGTACTCATTATGACTACAGATGCCATTAGCTACCTCTTGGCTTCTGAGTCTTCAAAATCTTCAAAATTGAGTCTGTACTATGGCGTTAAATACAATAAAAACATTTTCCACCAGGTGTTGGCAATGGTCAAAACAATTATCTGGACAATAAAATTGTATCCCATGTGCTGATCAGTTACTGTAGCCTGCGCAAAGGTGACCAGGTTTGACCTGGTTATTCCTGAACCCCATTCTCTCCTGTCTTCCTCAGAGAGGCTGGGACAAACTTTTCAAACTTCTCTTTCCAGCAAGTTATGGTTTGTGTCTGGATGTCCCCCCGAAGCCTCATACAGTCATGGGATGGGCTTCTAGAGTTTGTGATGGACTTATCGCCCAATGTTGGAATTATGAGTGTGAGCACTACACCTGCCCTGGGGCTGACAGTTTGCCTACAGTGTGAGGGAGGGAAGGAGCCTGCTTGCTGCCCCTCTCTTCCCCTTCTGCTCTTGTTGCTTTTGCAATCTTCCGCCGCCCTGAAAGTTTGCCCTGTACCATGTGCCACTCTGCCTTGGAGCCAGCTAAGTATGGACTGACACCTTCACTAACCGGTGAGCTAAATAAACCTTTCCTCCCTTAATTTGGACATGAGGAATTTTGTCTCAGCAATGAGAGAAAAGTAACCAAGAAATAGCCTTTCTTGTTTGAAGGGGAGACATGGCTCTGCCAGCACTGCAGAGGAAACTTCACTTTCTGAATGGACAGGAACCCTTGTCCTTTTGGCGGTATCTCCCTTCTACTTGTTTCAGCAGCCAGTGAAGATGTCATGCCTGCAGCCACAGCTGGCATCTTGCGCTGATGGAAGAAACCTAGCAGGAGACTGATGAGAACCCAGCCTTGCATAACTGCGTTACTAAATCAGTGGAGTGGCCACCCACCTCCAGATGTCTTAGAAAAATTTAAAAATAACCTCTGATTTACTTAAGTCACTGTTCAGCATAGAGGCATATAGTGTATACATCTTGACTTTAACCACTCGTTTCCCCTTACTAGGAAATTGATAAGAGACCAGGGGTTGAAAGGAAAGGCCTGGGTCTAATCCTATTTCCTTTCCTTTGTTATTTTGATTTGTGGATTGGGGTTAGTTTCTCATTTGCCTGTGCCAAATTCTAGTTTTTGAAACTACTTCAGAGTCTTGTAGGGGTTTTTGAGTTTGTTCAAAATGTAGATTTCCAATAGTGTCTTTCTAACTGGCTCTCCCATTTCCTCCCCATCTCAAAGCCTGTGGTTGGTTCTCCCTCGAGATATTTAATGTGCTTGTGATTCAGCTCCTTTTTATTCTAGAAATAATGGCACCACTTCTCTTTGGGGGTCTCCTGTTTGTGTCTCAATGCATCTGTCTACAGGGGTAACTCTGGTTAGCCCTGAATTACAGCTGAAGACCCTAGGTCTTAACTCCCAAGTAAGGGCTGTGTCTGGAGTTGCTTGGCCAAGTGTAACCTGAGAAAGGTCCTTTGATAGTCCTGAGCTCTGTGCACTTAACTGTGATATCATAAAATAAAACTTCTTTCCTAGATGTAGTCATCTGAGATTTTTACTACTCAACCATTTCATGTTCATTTAGTTTAGGCTGCATTCTATAAAATGTCCAGTGCTTATAATATGCATATATTCAGTGCCTAGCAAAGGTACAAGGAATGACAAAATTATGGTGAATGTTTACATTTTTAAAAAACCTACTACAGGAAAGATACATTGCTAAGAATAATTGGATAATTGGGTTCAAAACCAAGAGTAGTATTATGTGGGGAATTAATGGCAAACTTTATTAATCAAATTAAATCAAATCAATTTTTAAATTTTATCAAATTAATTTGATTAAATAATTTAAACAGTTCAGTTCTCTTCATGTCGTCTAGTAATAGTTACTGGTTGCCCTTCTGCTTTCACACCATCTTTTTTTTTTCCCTCAGATCTTAGGGAAAACATGATACTTATCTTTCTGAGTCTGGCTTATTTCATGTAGAGTTTCATGTACAGTACTTTACTGTAATATTTTTAAAAATTTAAACATTCTCTTACCTTTGATCACCCCTCACTGTTCTATTGTCTACTGCATTTTCTGCCAAGTAAAGACATTATAGCAAGTCTTCATGACTTCTGGCTCTTTTCCAAAGTCAACATGACCATGTGAGGGAAAGATTTGAACTGGTTCAGGACACCGTTGCAGCCAAATCTGTGCAGCTGAAGACCCTCAGGAAAGAGGACTCCCAGAACTGCTTCAGAAAGTGGTGAGAACAGTCAGTGTGTTTGAAGCAAGGAGGAGGATTTGAGAGGGCTTAACAGCAATGTGTCTTTTGCTGTAATACATATAAAAAATACAAATGTCACTGTACTTACGGATTATACCTTGTATGTTGTTTAAATGTTGGTGGTGAAATTTGATTTTGAAATTTTATTTTTATTGGTGTGTATTAATTTCATAAAATATTTGATTTAAGTAAAGTGTTTTCATACATATTTTGAACATAGAAATCAAAACTATTACCCTCCCTTACACCCCCCAATTCAGTTCTCTTCATGGTGTCTAGTAATAATTACTGGTTGCCCTTCTACTTTCACACCATCTTTTTTTTTCTGACTTCAGATCTTAGGGAAAACATGGTATTTGCCTTTCTGAGTCTGGCTTATTTCATGTAATGCGATAATCTCTGGTCCATTCATTTTCCAGCATATGATATAATTATGTGCTTTGAGTCTGAATAATACCCACTTGTGTATCTAAACTACATTTTGTTTACCCAGTCATCCATTGATGGGGACCTGGGCTGTAGTAAATCTTTATTGTGTTTCTGTGTTAATTTACTTGGAATTTCTAGGTTAGAATAAAGTTCGCATTTAACACAAAGTTAGAGTTTGCTTTACAGGAAGATGTTAAATTAGCCTTTAAATTTAAATAACAAGTAAAACTTCAAAATGGAGAGTGAAAAATAAGTCTAGAAAAACCAAAGGAAAATCAGTGAAGCTTGGAGAAATGATGCTTCTTAAGGCAGTAGCTACAGGGTGCATGGCATCAGAGTCTCCAAAGCAGCAATGGTGACCACACACATCTCTTGAAAGTTTTGCTTCTGGCCTCAGGTAGAGAAATAGGAAGGGTTGAAGACCCTCAACTTTGCCTACTTGGCTCTGTTAACCCAACAGAACATAATGGAGGCTGCAGTAAATAAAAGTGTTAGCCTACGTGATGAATGAGAACACCAAATTAGAAGGATGTTTGAGATCAGACAGGCTTGAAGTCCTTGTCGCTTTTCTTCATTTCTGAAGCATATCATTACTCAGAGTTTTCTGCCATTCCCTGTCATTCCCAGTTCTATATCATGTTTTTCTCACTCCCTAGAATACCTTTTCTCTGCTATAAAAGTTCTAGTCATCCTTCAATACTCAAATGAAGTCACCTTTCCTCTGAAGGGTTCTTAAAGTCCTCCAAACATCTGACAGATTCCATTCTGTATACGCCCAGAGCATTCACAGAGCACAAAGCTCAGGCACACATGTGCACACACATATGTACATGCACGCACATGCACACGCACCCACATACTATTTACACGTGATAGTACCACCAGTATATACTACGGCAGTGTGTTCGTGTTTACATCTCTCTCCATCTTAGACCTTGACTGTATGAGATCAGGGGCCGTGAATCGTTTTTCTCACCAAACCAGAGTCTCAGGATGCCCAAGGCAGAATAAGTGCTCAGTAAATCTGTAGCAAGTGAACGAATGTCCTGGAAGGGGAAAGACTGAGGAGTAAAATCCAGTGGGATTTAATAAAATATTGCATTGCCACAGGTCTCAGAGTCAGTGCAGAGAGAAAACATGGATTTGATTAAACAACAATTGCTAATGGCAGTGTTTGGACACTCAGGGTTCAATGACATTAATATGTGTCAGGATTCTTTTGGGTGTAAGAAGGGACACCCTGATTCCAGTTGGCTTAAAAAAATAAGGGCATTTGTTATCCTACATAGAAGAAAACAAGGAGGAAGAGCAGTCTGAGAGTACAGGTGGGGGTGTCCGCATCACATCACGATGGTTCTTTGTACTCCTCCCTCTCCATTGTTGTGTGGGGCTGAGCTCAGACTGGCTTTCTTTATGCCTGGCAGCTGGTGGAATCCACAGTGCTGTGCACCCTGTCCCACCAGTTGGAGATAGAAGCAAGCCTCCTTTGCTGCCGTGGAGGGAACATTCTTACCTGTGGTCTCACTGATCCAGATTAGCTCATGTGCGATCCTAGACCATCATGGTTGTCAAAAATGCCTCTGAATGATGGATGAAGTGGTTGCGGTGATCATGATTGGATTACTAATGAAGAGACCTTCCAGGAGATGTAGGGAATTAACTTGTGCTTACGGATAGGTGACACTGCCTTCCTTGAGAACCCACTTCTGTGAAATTAGGTAAGGCTAAGGTGCAGTTTCTTCATTCATAGTAGTGGTGGTAACAATACTTACTTCTTAGGGTTACTTTGAGGGTTTTTTTCCCTCTCTCTTTTTTTTTTTTTTTTTTTTTTTTGGTACTGGAGAGACTGAATCCAGAGCCTTTACACTGAGTTACATGTCTTGCTATTTTATACTTTAATTTTGAGACAGGGTCTTGTTAAGTCACTGTTGCCCAAGTTTGGGTCAAATTTAGGGTTCTCAAAGTGCTGCTCAGAGTGCTGGGACTATAGAGCTATGTCACCACGCCCAGCCTATAATGAAGCATCTTGAGAACGGATACTTTTTGCACCGCTGGGGATTGGACTCAGAGTCCCACACTTGCTAAGTCAGTGTTCTACCCATGAGCAACATCATCGACCTTACTGTGAGCTTTTGATGAGGATTCCATGTACAATACTGTGTTCATCAGCTTTTCATCACTGTAACAAGATGAGAAAGAGAATAAACCTTTAGAAGGATAGGTTCAGCCTGTGGCTTTGGAGGTTCAGTCTGCTGCTGGTTGGCCTCTGCTTCAGTGGCAAGGTGTTATCGGACAGTGGGGAGCCTATGCTGGGGCCGGCTGCTCTTCTTATGGAGGCTGGGGTACAAGAAAGAAAGAGAGAGAGAGAGAGGGAGGGGGAGAGAGAGAGAGAGAGAGAGAGAGAGAAAAGAAAGATAGAAAAAAAGAAAGAAAGAGAAAGAGGGAGGGAGGGAGGGAGGGAGGGAGGGAGGAAGGAAGGAAGGAAGGAAGGAAGGAAGGAAGGAAGGAAGGAAGGAAGGAAGGAAGGAGAGGAGATAGAGCAGAATGTGGAATGGGTCTGTCCCATTGTCCTCCTTGGGGTGATTCCCCTAATGACTGTGGCCTCCTCCCAGTTGCCTGTTTCTTGTTTGCACCACCTTCCCACAGCACTGGCCTGGGAAACAAGTCTTCACCACTCCAGTCTTGGGGGTCGCCCCAGATCCCAGTCAGAGCACTGGGGAGAGTTAGTTCTCCCTTTGTTATTCCCTAACTAAAATAGTATGGAATAAGACAGTATGGAATAAGACAGGGAGAAGCAGAAAATGCATTACACCCCGGGCGAGCAAAAGTTCTCATGATACAAGTTTCAAACAACTTGACTCTGAGAATTATCCAGTATATTTTTAAATGTTTATCACAGTATAATGACGAGTTTCAAATGTTCAGTGGAGGGTTTATAAAGTGGGAAAGTGCATGATCATCTATTGCTTATGACCAGAGAGTAAGGAAGTCTATCACCTAAGCTCCTTTAAGAGGAATATTCTGCCAGTTTGAAAGCCTTGGGAACCAATTGTAGATAAAATAGTTAGGAAGTAATTCAGATTAACATATTTGCAGAATTTAATTAGGTTCTTCATCTTTTTTTTTTTTTCCGGCGGTACTGGGGATCGAACTCAGGACCCTGCGCTTGCTAGGCTAATTAGGTTCCTAAATACTATCTACTTTACCTCTTCATTTTATAAAGAAGAAAATGTATGCCGCAGTTAATTAAGTGAGCATGCCCAAGATTATGAAGTTGGTAGCAGAATTGGCTTTTAGGCAGTGGTTTTAAACTTCCATCACACATGATTTCACTTCCTATGTAATGTCCCTCTCCAGCTAACTAAGGATGGAAACATGTTCTCATTGAGAATTAGCACTTGTGCTAAAAAGCTTTTCTGTCGTTGGTAGGATGTACAACCATGTATGTTGTTGGGCTCAGGAAGGTCCATGGGTCAAAAACATTGGAATATAAATGTATGTAGAGTTCTTATAGTTAGTATCATAGCACATGGGTCACAGTAAAAGAGCCCCAGGCTACCATGTATGATTCAAGCCACATTTCTTACGAATGGGTTTACACCAGCTATCTCCAATTTTCAGAGTATGAAATGACTTAGGATGTCAAATAGATTTCTTGGAGCCAGCTAAACTAAGATCTACAAAGAGAAGGCATTATACATCTAGGGCCACATACTGGGTAAAATTTCTAAATGTTAAATGTTACTGAAGAGGAGTCAGCTAGGTTGAGTTTTAAACATAAAAACGCTCAGACAGATCACATGGTACAATGCAAAATACAAAATGAAAAGGACACAGAAGAAGCAGCTCAAGCTTTGACGACCCTTCTCTCAGCTGCCCTTTCAATTGGCTGCTAATATTTTCTTGCCTTGTAAACATGTTTTGCAAGAATCGTAAAACACACACATAGACTTTGTGTAACACTTTATAGTCCCTCTATGATGTTCACTAGAGGCATCGTAAGATACTTTATAATTCCTTCAGGACAGGGTTTTTATTAGAGTGGCTTCTCAGCTGGCAGCTCATCTATTGATACTGAAGGATGCTATTAAGAACCTGTGTGAATTCAGACTCTAGAACTGGCCCTTCATTTGATGCATAAGTGTTAACGAGCAGTGGTATCTTTTAAAATCTGAAATTGCAGGCATCTCACATGAAAGAAACTTTACCTTTAATGTGCTTTGGCCTGCATAGGTTCTGCATAATCAGGACATCCTCTTGTTTCTTTATTCGCCACAGATGATCTTGGGTGAATGCATTGAAATTTTACAGGTGACAGTCATGCATCCCTTTAACAATAAGGCACTAGTTCTGAGAACTGTGCTGCGAGGCGATTTTGTCATGTGTGAAGATCCTAGCACGTATATGTACAAACCAAGGTGGATGGGATATCGCGAGGTAGCACAAACTTTGGGGCCTCTGTTGGGTATGAGGACTGTCATATATGCAGGCCGTTGTATACAGACTGTTGTGGACTGAAATATTGTTATGCATCATGGCCGTTTTATGCATCATAAAACGATTGTGTTATTTGTCTAAGAGTTTTAAAAAAGTACCTTATCATTTTGTCTCTCTTTGGCACACTGACTTTTTCTTTTCAGTTAATGTTTCTTTAACCATAACCCGAGAGCTACAGAAACATTTAGAAGAGCTCATAGCTGCGCAGGACTGTGAACTCACTAACATGACTTCAGGGCCAGTGTGTGCTTTGGGGCTTCTTTCCACATTCAAGCACTGCTCATGGCACACATGTGCATTGAGTCGATCCTGTGTCCCAGCCAGTGTTCTCAGTGCCCCCTACATGGCAGTGGAAGAAAAGTCAGCATTCCTTGCCATGGTGGATGTACATTCTGTGAAGTTAGGGGCACAGACATTTGGTGTATTCACTTTTACAATTGTTATCACGTCCTGTTGAATTATTCCTTTACTTAACAGGTAGTGACCTTCTTTGCCTCTTCTGATCGGATTTGGCTTGAAGTTTACTGTGAGAATAAAATCGCTACCCCTGCCTGCTTTCAGTGTCCTGGTGCATGGAATATTGTTTTCCATCCTCTGAATGTTGGTCTGTGAATTTCCCTTTGGTTTACATGTGCTTCTTAGGTGCAACAGACCCTTCAGCTTTGTTTTTGATCCAGTCTTCCAATCTGTGTCTTTTAGCTGTGGATTTGAAAGTTATTACTGAAAAGAATTGCACGGGATTCACATTCTAGGATGGGGGTGTGGGGAGCAGGAAGGTAAGGGAGCACAGGAAGTAAATGAGGAAATAAACACAATAAATGGAAATTTATAGAGCTCAGTGCATGGCAAAGTAAAGCAGACGTGGAGGATTTAGAGTACTTGGATTGAGGATGGAGGTGGGGAGTGGACAGCAGCTTAAATAGATTGATCAGGGAAGCTGTCCTTGAAGCTAGATATTAAGATCTGAAGCTGGGTAGGTCAGAGATACAGGGTTGTGGGGAAAAGTTTGAGGCTGCCGGAGGGGCACATGCAGAGATCCTGAGCAGTGGCTGTGCCAGACGCATCTGAGGAGCTGCCAGTAAGGCTGGAGCAGAATGAGTGAGGTGAGGAAGAGTCCGGATAGAAGAGTCAGGAGAGGTCAACCCCTGACTGTATAACCGAATAGGCTGTTGTGAGGACTTGGATTTTGCCCTGCAAGAGGATTGGACTCTTTTGTGATTGGGACCAGAAAAGCTACATGTTCAGGTCAACACTTTAACGTGTACTTAATCTATATTCATTCACCTTACTTTTCTCCCCCTCTCTATTCTACTCCCTCCCTTGGTCTCTAGATCTCCACCTCCCCTTTTCCTAGGTTCACGTTTGGGACACATGGTTCCATGCCTGTAGGTAGTTCGCACATGCACACGATGCATTCCTTTCATGTCACGTTCCCCGTCCTTCCAGTGTCTTGGTCCCTTTCTCATTTGCAAAAGATCCATCTCCCTCTTTTCTTTTGTCAGGCTTTTAGTTTACTCTTTATGAGTTCTTTGGGTTCTTTCAGTGGGAGAAATCATATGGTGTTTAAGTTTGTGCATCTGATTTATCTCACTTAACATTGTTTTTTTTTTTTCTCCTTTGTTATTAGTCACTGTTTGCAGTAAAGAATGGCTGTACCTATTGGGGGGGAGTTGGCATGTGTGCGCAGCACGTCTTTATTCTTTTTCCGTCCTGGATCCCTCCCACCCTCACCAGCCTTTGCACTTCCTGGTCTCCTTTTCATTGGCAAAAGCTCCATTTCCATTTTCCCTTCAGTTCTTTTGTTTTGAATAGGTAAAGAAAATGTGACATTTAGGCACAATGGCTGTGCAAAAAAGATAAAACTTGAGGCATTCTTAGGTAAGTGGATGGATGCACTTTAAGACCATAAAGTTAAGTGAAATAAATTGGACACCAAGCTTAAATGTATAACTTATCTTATATGTGAAACCCCAAACATAATTAAAGAGTAAAATACAAGATAGGGAAATCTATTTCAAATGGGAAGGGAAATGTTTGTTATTGGTTGATTTCTTGATGACAGCCATTCTTCCTGGGGTGAGATGGAATCTCAGTGTTGTTTTAATTTGCATTTCTCAGATGACCAATGCTATTGAACAAATGCTGGAGAAGAGTGTCTTCTCCACTGTTGGTGGGAGTGAAGACTGGTACAACCACTGTGGAAATCAGTGTGAAGATTCCTCAAAGAACTAGGATTAGTGGTTCCATTTGACCCAGTTATTCCCATTTGGTGTATTTTTCCAGAAGAAATAAAAACATCACACCACAGCTATATATGTGCACCCATAGTTGCAGCAGCACAATTTGTAATAGCTAAATCTTGGAAACAACCTAAATGCCCATCAACTGAGGAATGCATAAAAAAGATGTGGTATTTTTATACAATGGAGTACTACTCAGCTATGAAGGATAAACTCAAGGCTTTTATAGGTAAATGGATGCAACTAGGGACCATACTCATAAGTGAAGTAAGTCAGCCTCACATGTGTGAACATCCTTTTGTCTCCCTAGTGTAAGAAACGGAAAGAGTAACTAAGGTCTAAAATCTATAATAGGTATTGGGAAAGGAGAAGAAACTGCCCAAAAGGGAAGAACAACCGGGATGGGGGAAAGAAGAAAAGAAGGAAGGGAAAGCAAAACAAATGGATGGAGGAGGGAGGGAGAGAGGAGGCAAAGGGGAATCCAGGGTTTAGCTATCATGAATTGTGCTCCTATAAACACTGACAGGCATGTGCCTCTATAATATGATGCCTTTAACTCTTTTGGGAAGATACCTAGCCAGGAAAGAGCTGGATCAAGTGGAATTTCTATTTTAAATTTTTTGAGCACTCTCTATACTGATTCCCATAAGAGCCACACTGTTTTGTGTTCCGACCAGCAATTTAGGAGGGTTCCTTTTTCGCCGAAGCCTTGCCAGTATTTGCTATTATTTGGCTTCTTTTTTTTTTTTTTTTTTTTTTTTT
>PVLD010007945.1:0-87666 GCA_004027595.1 Dinomys branickii | reverse complement strand
AACTTTCACTTTAAAGTCAGGAACAAGACAAGGATGTCCATTGTCACCACTCCTATTCAACATAGTTCTGGAAGCACTAGCCAGAGCAATCAGACAAGAGAGAGAAATAAAAGGAATAAGGATAGGAAAGGAAGAAGTCAAACTATCACTATTTGCAGATGACATGATACTATACATGGAGGACCCCAAAAACTCCACACGAAAATTCCTGGAATTAATTGACAAATTCAGCAGCGTAGCCGGATACAAAGTCAACACCCAAAAATCAATAGCATTCCTGTACACGAACAACAAACAGACTGAGAGAGAAATTAAGGAAAACATACCTTTTACAATAGCAACCAAGAAATTGAAATACTTAGGAATCAATCTAACAAAGAATGTGAAAGATTTATTCAGTGAAAACTACAGTACTCTGAAAAAGGAGATTGAAGAGTACTTGAATAAATGGAAAAACATACCATGCTCATGGTTAGGAAGAATTAACATTGTAAAAATGGCCATACTACCAAAACTGTTGTACAGATTCAATGCAATTCCCATCAAACTACTGTTAACATACCTCACAGATCTAGAGAAAATATGCCTCAAATTCATCTGGAACCAGAAGAGACCCAGAATAGCAAAAGCAATCCTGGGCAATAAAGAAAAGTCAGGTGGAATCACAATCACTGACCTGAAATTATACTACAAAGCAACTGTAATAAAATCAACCTGGTACTGGCTAAATAACAGACCTGAGGATCAATGGAACAGACTGTTGTTTTAAATTTTATTTAAAAATTTGGCTTTTCAAACTACTTCTTGACATAGTATAGAAAATTAATTTTTTTTCCTGGTGGGACCTGGGATCAAACTCAGGATCTTGTGCTTGCCAGGCAGGCACTTATTCCACTGAGCTATATCCTCAGCCCCTAGAATATTAGTTGATATATATTAACTTTTCTATCCACTTATATATTCTTTGACTAACCTTAGGATTCACCTATAAATTTATTGGAAGTGCTATCTGAATGATTAATAACATGTGAAAAATATCAATTTCCTCCTGTACTGTTCTAATATCTATTTTTCTTTCTATAGTAATCCTGTGTTAACTAAGAAATGTAGTATGATGTCAAATGGAAAGGAGAGTAGTCATCAGTCATGCTGTGTTGGCAACCTTAAAAAAATACTCTCTAAATTTCACCATGAGGTTTCATTTTTTCCTTGTAAATTTTTTCTTTTATTTATTTTTTTAAATATAGTTGCTTTCTAAGGGATTTAATCCTGTATTTCATCAAGAATGAAATTTGGACTTTACGATCTTTGACCAAGAGGTATTCTGCTTGAATTTAATTTTCCAATGTGAGAAAATACATTGATTACTACCACAATGGTTAACTAACTTTGCCTTTTTGTTGTGATATAGCAACATTGGCCAAATGTAGTAAACATACGTTTGTACATATTGCTAGAATTAGTTTATACAAGTATTTACACCTGTAAAGGCAATATTTAAACTCAATCAGTGTAAGTTATTTTGCATTTTTATTTACTGTTATATTCATAATATCAAGAGCAGACTTTAACACTTGACAGATATTCTGTGCTTATATTTTGAAAACATAAGTGAGTTTAAACTATATTTTTTCCATCATCCTTGACCAGATTGATACTATTGTAAAATTGCCAGTGAAAAAGTTAATGAACTTGAATGTTGGTCAACACAAATTATGGAAATTGAATATATGGAGTAAGAAGAAACACAAAAATAATACTTAAAGTTGTATAACAGAAATCACTAGTCTAACATATATGTAATAGCAATCCCAAAAGAAAAAGAAAAATGGAAAAATAGAATAAAATGGACATCTGAGAAGCCAATGATTAATGAAATCTAAATCCAACAACCGAACAATATCATATTCAGCCTGTTGTACACCAAACACAATGAGAAAATAGTAAAGAGAGCTAGGAAAAAGACATTATCCAGAGGAAAACTAATGCAAAATGCTTATTTTCTAAAATCATGCAAGCAAAGTGACAAAGAAATAATATCTTTAAATATTGATAGAAGATTTCTATGTCCAACTAAAATATTCTTTAACATTGAGTGTAAATACAGACTTCATCAGATAAACACTGTGTAAGGTAGCACCACAAAACTGAAAGAATGAGAAACAGTAAGAAAACACTTCAGATTAATGGACTGTGATGCAGACCAGAAATTTGCATCTACAGAAAGAAATTAAAAGTACTAGAAATTAAATACCAAAAAGAGTTAAATATTTTATTTCCTTGTATTTAATTCCCTAAAATACAGCTAACCATTAAAATCAGAAATAATAATAATGTGTTATGTATTCACAGTAGTTGCAAAAATAAAACACAAACTAATAACATAAAGGACAGAAGAATGATATGGAAACACTGAGTTACAATATCTTTACACTAAACATGAAGAATAATAATTTTTAAGTAGACATAACATAACTATTATAACACTTTTTAAAAAGTATGCATAATAAAACCATAGAGAATAAAACTAAAAGAGAGCACAGTGAATCTTGTATGATGCATCTAGAGAGGTAGTTGCAGGGAAATGATAGAGTAAGATGCTTGTATCAGAAAGAATGAGGGCTGGGGATATAGCTCAGTGGAATAAGCGCTTGCCTAGAAAGTGCAGGGTCTTGAGTTCGATCCCCAGTACTGCAAAAAAAAAAAAAAAAAAGGATGAAAATTTTAATACTAGGTACCTAAGCTTCCAGTTTAATAATTGAAAAAATAAGTTAACTCAGAATCAAAGAGAATGAAAGATGTAAAAGGTATTTGAACAGAACTAGGTAAAAATAAAATCAGACAAAAATACATGAAATAAATAAAGCCAAACCTGGTGCTTTGAAAAGATGAACTTTAACCATACCGATGAAGAGAAAAAGAAAGGATAAAATAATTAACATTACTGAGGCATAGGGAGATATTAATACTAATTATAAGGCCTTTATGAAATGCACTTTGACTAAGTAAAAACATAATAGTATATGATCAACAGGCAAGTAATTGTTGATGGAAATAAAAGGAAATCTAAATTTTCATTGTGATAGTTCTAATTGATGTATAGGGACACTTAATATTGTCAACACATCACTTATGTGCTATTTTATCTACTCTATCACTTCAACATAGTACCAATTAAAATTTCAAAATATGAGCAATTTTTTTCTTGTAGAGCAAGAAAATTGTGTGTGTGTGTGTGTGTGTGTGTGTGTGTGTGTGTGTATGGGTGCACAAGAATTGGAGTAACCCCATCTTGAAAAACAGTAACAAAATTGGAGGACTCACACAAACCAATTTCCAGACTTACAATAAATCTGGGTTAATCAATACAGTGAGGTATTGACAAAAGGATAGACACAGACGTCAATGAAGCAGAGTGAAAAGTATGGAAGTAGATACACACACAGATAATAAATGGGTTTTAACAAACATCCAAAGGCAATTAGATGGAGAAAGGATGGTATTTTCAATAGATGTGTTGAAAAAAATTGGTTATCCATGTGCCACAGGAAAAAAATCTTAAAACTCAAATCAAATCAAGTAGGGTGGAATAAAAAGAAACCCACACCATTAAATAGGGCACATAAATTTTAGAAGCCCTTCTAAACAGGTAGCTTTAAAATAGGCAGTAACAAGTTCAGAAAAATCTAAAGACAATGATAAACTGAGATTTGGCATGGAGGAAGAAAGTAAAGTCAATAGGCTGCAGGAAAAGTCATGCAGGCTCTGAAGGGGACTGTAGCTTTCAGCCCAAATGTCATGGATGTAAGGAAGCTGGCTGAGCTCCTTGTACTTATTTTAGGAAAAAAATGAAACTATTTGTTAGCTTTAGCCTCTGACAGACTAAAGAATATTCTTAAATTTTCCATCATAAAATTTTAGCATAATTTTGGAGCAATATAAACAATCTTTAAAAAAGCATTTATAATAAGAAAAACAGAAATTAGAAATTATAGGACAAATTGAAAAAACTTGGTACAATATACTTATATAAAGATATTAGCACTGAACATAAGTTCAAACAAAAAAGGCTAGAGGAACACGGGGAGGAGGGGAAGGAAAAGGGAAGGGAAAAAGGATTTTTAAAAAACCTGTGATATGTTCATGTAACTTCTCTGCAAGTTATTGTAAGCTGAATGAATTTCAAACATGTGCTAATAAATGTTTCTTAATTTTTTAAAAATCTGGTCAAATGAAATAAAATTCTATTTATATGCATCTTATATACATTTACAAATCATGGTAGAAAAGAGAACGTTACATAAAGAAAAATAGTGTGACAATAATATGAGAAAATGTAGATGTATAGCCAAAAGTGAAATAATTCATAAGTAATTGAAATATTGATTAACAAGGAAGAAAAATATTTTTAAAATCTATATATGCAGTATTATAGATTCAAAATATAAGAATAGAAGAATTGGAAGAATTTTTAAAAGTCTACCATTATGGTAAGATATTTTAAGATAACACTTTCCATAATTAATAGATCAATCAGAAAAGATATAGAGGATTTGAAGTACACGTTAGCAAGACTGATCAAAGGAGCACACATAGAGCAGCATACCCATGAACCATGAAAAAACACATAATTCCCAAGCACACATGGAACATTTATAAGCATTAACCACATATTTAGCTGTGAAGCAACATTGAGCAAATGTAGAATGATTGGTATGATTAGAAAGAACACAGTGTACTCAGAAATAAACAGAAAAAACTAAACAAAAAACCTCATGTATTTGGAAATTTCAAAAATGGAGACTGTAAAATGTTTATAATGTATACATACTCTGAAATCATGTGACACAACTACTAAAACAAATTAGTATTTATATGGAAATGTATGACCTTAAGCTTACTTTGAAGAGAATAAAGCCAGGGTTGGAGTGAACACCCCAAAAGTTTGGAGAAGTCAGAAATGTGGATTTTCTAAGGAAAGCTGCAAGGAGGGAGCAAAGCAGGCCTAAGAGAGAAGATGTGGTAGTTACAACCACTGGAAGTGCAATAAGGGTGGAGACACACAAGCCCTTGGGAGCTCACAACTTGCCACAGATTGCTTCAAACACAGGACATGGAACTATGGGACCTAATGTTTGCCCTGCTGGATTTGCACTTGCTTTGGTGCCATTCTCTTGTATTCTCATTTGTAACTTTTGGAACGAAAATGTTTATTTTGTGGTGTTGAACATTGGAAGAGCCTAACTTTTCATTTGTATGGGGCTTGCAGTTAAGAGTTTCCCTGACATCTCGGAGGAGACTTGGAACTTGCACTTTTCAGCAGTGCTGAAACTGTTAAGATTTTGGCAACTCTTGCAGATGGACTAAATATCTTTCACATAAAGGGATGTGCATAAGTCTTTGGGGAGCCAGGGGCAGAATATTATGGTTCCAGTTTAGTACAATGTTGATAGACTTAATAATGGTTCTTAGGGATTGTTAAACTTGTGTTATAATGTTTAAGTTGTGAAATAAAAATAAGCATGTCTTTGTATCTGGATAAAAAAATTAAAAAACACACCAAGTTAACTACTCTTTATAAAAGAAACCAGACATAGAAAATAAAATATTTTTCAAAGTTAGAAGGAAGAAATACCTGTTAAATGAACACACAGAGAAATAAAGTGAAAAACATTAGATATCAAAATCTAAACACTTCATGTATATGTGTGTGTATTTTAAAATATTAATATCTGAAGAGACTGATCAAGGAGAAAAAAAACATACCCAAATAAACTATCTGTGCCACCAAAAGTAAAACTTAAATAAGAATATTATGAACAGGTTTATTTCATTTTAATTTGAAAATAGATTTCCAGAAAAATAAAATATCAATACTGCTTCAAAATTTTTTAAATATATAATAACCATTGAAAAACTAAAAAAGACAAAAAATAAAGAAACATTAGATCAAATATTCAAAATTTCTTTCAAGAAAATAGGACACACACTCAAACTTTTTTGGGGGGGGTACTGGGGATCGAACTCAGGGCCCTTTGCTTGCTAGGCAAGCGCTTATTCCACTGAGCTATATCCCCAGCCCTCAAACTTTTTTAAAATATTGTTTTTACCTTGAAGCAGATGCTTTTAATCCAGCGAGTTCCTGTACACCCTTCACTCACACTCCAGAAAAATCAATGTCTTATCTATGTTATCTTTTTAAAATCTTGGAAGTCAAATTTCTAAAATTGTTTATTTAAACCACAGACAACGTTCAAATTTGTTGTTTATATACTACTATCTTTTGTTCTAAAACCCAATAGAAGATAGCACATTGCATGCAATCATGTCTCTTCCATTTCCTCTGGTTTTAGAGTTTTTTGTCTTCCCTTATTTTTTCATGACCTTGACATTTATAGAATATCACTTCAATTTTTATGATATTTATCATAAGTTATGGACACAAGGAAGAATACCTCAGATGCGACGTGCCCTTCCATCTTGATACATCAGAGTGGTCGTGCTTTCAACATGACTTCTTACTCATAATGTTAAATCAGTCACTTGATGTTGGTGCTTTCTGCCTCTTTAACATTCTCCTTTCTCAAGTTCATTTTTTTTCTTTTCAAATGCTACTCACTAAAAGTAAATCACTAAATGCAGCTAACATAGAGCAGACAGCAAACTAAAATTCTTTCTCAGAGATAAGGAATATCTGATAATTTCTTGACATATATCAAAACCATTGTTCTAATTAATAAATTTGTTTCAGGAGATATTTTGATGCTACAATTCTATTATTCCTTAAAATTTTACCCAATAATCTCAGAATATTTTTCATACAATAATTATTACTGTGATACAGAAAATTGTGTTCATTTCCCTCAATATTGAAGAGGTTCTCTAAGAAAGATGCAAGATGGGTCCCTATATTTATGTATGTATGTGCATATTCCTCCCTATATTTGTGTATGTATGTACATGTGCATGTGTGTGTGTGTGTGTGTGTGTGTGTGTGTGTATTTATGGATGCTTATTTTATATTTTCACTCTTCAGGACCTAGAATCAGTTATTTCTTTAAAAAGTCATGAGTTCCCTTATTGGACAATGGTGGCAAAATGGCTGGTAGCCTAAATTTTTAAAATTTTCATAAAATTTAAGGTATTGTGTGTACACTTTTTTGATTTTGATAAGAGAATAGTCATATATATACCACAGCAGTAAGGATATTATGGGGAAAAGAAACATTCACTGCATTAAATCATCCGATACAGTCTCTTCAGTTACTCACCTTCTACCAAGCACTAGAGAACACTGATTTGTTTCTGGCCCCATGTTTTAGTTTTTTGTTTTTGTTTTTGTTTTTGTTTTCAGAACATTCCTTAAGTGACTCATTAAGTATGCCTCCTTCACATTTCTCTCATTTTACCTAACAAAGTGCATTTAAAATGCATCTGAGCTGCTGTGCAAATCAATAGGTGGTTGTACTTAATTGCTGAATAGTATCTAATTTTATACATGTGAACACGTTTTAAAAAATCTTCATCTGTTGAAGGATTGTTTGCAGTTTGGAGCAATTATGAAGGAAATCACTGTACACATTCACATCCAGGTTTTTGTATGAATATATATATTTTCAATTAGCTTCAGTGCAGATCTAAAAGTATGACTCTTGGTTCATGCATTTGATATGCACATATTTATAAGCAGCTACCAAACTGTTTTCCAAAAGAAAAGAGTAGTAATTGATGATCAAAAGTAATTCTGAGGTTACTGCTCAAGCATTTGGTATATAATATTATTGTAAGTTTATATGTGTCATTTTGACTGGACCATGGGAAGCCCAGGTAGCTTGTTGAACAATATTTCTGTGCCTTTCTGGATGTTTCCAGAAGAGATTAACATTAGAGCTGGTGGACCCAGCAGAGCAGTGGCCATCCTCTATGAGAGTGAGTATCCAACCAGTGAGGACATGAATAGAATAAAATAGCAGAGTCAAGCTCTCTGGTTAACTCTGAACTGGGACATTGATCTTTTCCTGCCTGTGGCACTCCTGGCTCTCAGGCCTTCAGATGCAGACTGAAATCTAAACCATTAGTTAAAGAGTCTCAGGCCTTCCAAATGTACCACTGATTTCCTGGGCCTTAAGCTAACACAGCTAACACAGGGGCTCTTTTAGCCTAGATAATCACAAGTATCTATACCTTACAGTAAATTTCTCTCATTTATGTATCTCTCAACTGTTCCTATATCCCACTGGTTGTGATTGTTTTAAGACCCTGACTAATGCAGATTTTGGCCCCAGGAGTGATTCTAGAGGAACATAATTATAAAAGTGAGCCTTCTAAAATATTTCTATAGGTTCTGTACTTAGCAATTTAATTTGATTACAATTTGAGGAAGCGATTACTAGGGGATTGGGAAAGGTGCTGTGTGGGGGTTGGAGGGCAAAGGTGGAAGAAGGGTGAAAGGATATGATCAATGCATGCTGTGTCCATGTATAGTAGTATGACACTGCATACCTTTAATTTGTACAATTGATACATGTTAAAAGTGTAAAAGTAAAATGACTAGTCACTCTATTTACAGCAGGAAGGACACTGTGATAGGCATGGAATGATCCTGCAATAAAGATAAATAAAATAACACCAACAGATACCCCAACCAACTGCATCTAGGAAGCAAAGAATTAAATGATGGGGTATAAAACATAGTTTAGGGAAATTAGCACATGTGATAAGTTTGGCTGATAGTGTCTATAGTCCCTGGATAAACTGGTAAGGGGAAAAAGATGAATTACCAGGAAGAGGGCTACGTATGTACTAAAGGAGACTATGATCTATATCAGCAGGACTAAGATTGCTAAAAATCAAATGCAGACTCTCATTCTGTGACCAGTTGAATTAAAAAAACTACATTCCCCTGCCTCAGTTACAGCTCTTTGTGGGTGGCCAAGGGTCATGCTGGTTGGTAATGGTCCATTATTCTTCTCAGTTACCTCACCTGAGGCACAGTGCTACAAGTAGATGCAAGTTCCTAAGGTAAGTAGGTATATTAGGGAAAAATAAATACACTGACTCTTTAGTTTAGCTAGTCTTGAAGGGACTTTTTCTGCCACCTCATCTTCATATATGAATTATTAGGAGAAGAATTAGAGTCATAAAATCAAAATTAAACAAAGGAAATCAGCGTTGGGCAGAAGAGCCCTCAGAGAAAGAGATCAAAGACAAGAAAGGCAGAGAGTAAGATGGATGAAGTGAAGAAAAGGCAAAGATAAAAAGAGAAAACACTAGAAGCTCCAGATGGCCATGAGTGGTGAAAGTGCCATTTGCCTGGATTTCTCAACTTGGTGATAATGATGGGTTAGAGTGTATGGGAAGAATCTTTGCCAAGAAAGCCATATTGTGATATGAGAGTCCTTTGAGGTTTGATATCCAAATGAAATTATCACACATGTTAATCTATTAACATGCCATGGTCCAAAGCTGGACACATCCATTTCTTGAAAGTCAAAATCAGTTGTAAAAATTGGAAGATGACCCATCTAGGTATCTCTTCAAGTCACCCAGCCTCTCCAAATCAACTTTATCTGTTCTTCTTAATGTCTTACATGAATTCTTATGAACAAGAACTGTGTTATAGTCTCTTTCTCTGAGGTTCAATTCTTTCCCTATCTAAGAAAGCAACTCTGCTATTAAAGTCCAAAGTAGAAAAAGATAAGATCAGTCTCGTACCATCAAAGAAGCATGATGAGTGCACCAGGTAATTTCAGTTTTCAGCGAGAATGGTTTTAAGAGACTCCTACAGTTGTGCTTGAATCAGTGGACATCTATGCTCATCATGGGTTAATTGACTAAAATTTATAACAACATGGTATTGAGAAGTGGTAACCAGTCAGAGAAAAGGGTGGGCCACGAGGGCCACGTGTGTGGAAAACATATCTCTCACTGGTGCTCTGCCTTTGGACAGTGCTTCCCAGCTGCCTGACTGCCTTGCTCTGCCAGGCTCTTCCACCACAATATTCCTGCTTTGGAGTCCATTGTTCATGCTTATAATCTACTAAACCAGGAACCACATAAGCCATCTCTTCCTCTGAATTGCACATGAAGGTATTCTGTTCCAGTAATCAGAAAACTGATGAATACAGAAAATGGACACCACAGAAGTGAGATGTTTACTGTGACTATACCTGATCGTGTGGTTTAGAAACATTTGGAACTCGTTTGCAAGAGTTAGGAGCAATTTGGAGACAGTGTAGAGGAAGTGTTGAGAACTGTAAGCAAAGCCTCATGGTCAATTATGGTACAGCTCAGAAAATCTGAGCTAATAGGAATGGAGAGAGTAAAGGCCAGGCTGATAGGATTACAATTGAAAATGGGAAATCTATTGGGAACTGGATTAGTGGCCATGTATATTATACCCTGGCAAAAAAAATTCAATATTTTGTCAATGTCCTAAAAATTTGTATGAAGATGAACAAGTGGAAAGGCAGAAGATTAAATGATCTGATGGGGAAAATTTCAAGACAGCCCAAAAATTTAGCACAAAGCATGTATATTATTAACTATTTATAGCCAGATTTATAGTGAAAATGAGAAGCAAAAAGCAGACCAAAAAGATTTGAGAACTTAAATTTTGACCAAAGAATAACTACATGTAAATTTGATGAAAAGAGAGCTGTGGTTGCTGAAGAGAATAGTATCATTAAAAGGAAACCAAGTATATTCCATCAGGATAAAAAGATTCCTTGATGACATCTCAGGATCAACAAGATCCCACTCTTTGCAAACTAAACCTTCTGAAAGTATAAACCTACTTCTTTCAAGATTTAGTTATAGAAAGTTCCTCAAATCTCAGGTGCTCAAAGTGGGGCTTTTGGAATGTGGCTGAATAATAAAACACTGTACTCCTCCATGGACTGAACCTGTGATGGCTTTGTAGATAAATGGACTGTTAGGAGATTGATGCTAATTAGAAGAGGTATGTCACAGGAGAAACCCTTACAGCAGGAATTTGGAAAGCTTTGGAGCTGTGGTCTTATGCAGCCCTCAGTGAAGTAAACAGAACTTAATGAGTGAGTCTGGTCAGAGATCCAGAAAACCAAAATGCTTATAAGAGTGAAGAGAGTAAAGGCCATGTTGAGGACTTCATTTGGGAACAAAAGCTCCATCTGAGGTACAATCAGATGCCCTGTGTGTTACTCTCTGGCAGACAATTTGTCTCATTTTTTCCATGTCCTAAGCCTTTGCAGGAGACTGAGAAGCAGAATAGTGAACTAATTAATCTAGGGGAGGAACACTAAAGACGGCCAACATCCGGGCTATGTCATGGCTTCTGATGGCTGCTTTTATCCAGATTTGGAGAGATAATCAGGGGCAATAGGGACAGCCAAAAATTGAAAGCCTCAAATTTTGGCCCAAGGGATCCATATGTAAACTTGGAGCAAAATTAGGTACATTTATTGAAGAGATTTGAATCGCTAAAAGAAAACCACATACTTTATATGCACACAGTTGGAAAGATGCCTTGAGGGCATCTAAGGAAAAAGTCAGAAACCACTCATCACAAGCTCAAGGCTATTAAAGGGTACACTCCTTTAACACACTTGGCTTTGAGAAGAAATCCAGGGAATCCTGCTTATTCAAGGCCATTGAGGAAAGGGTTTCCAGGTTCTGCTTTCTATGCCCTCAAGTGCCTCTGGTTCAGAGAAGCCAGGTTATGACACGAGCTCGTAGAACACCTTGGCATCTTTCACATGCGACTGGTGTTTTGGGCCTCCAGACAGTAAGCCTTGTGTTGTTGTGGAAGCTTCTACTCAGATTTAGAGATATCTAAATCTGATATGTCTATTGGAATTGGGAAAACATTTTAGCCAACTGACCCTCAGACAAAAGACTTCTACCTGAAACATATAAAGAATCTTTTAAAAAAAATCAGTACCCCAAAATTCAAAGATTCATTCCAAAAATGGACATCTGAGGTGCATACACACAGCTCAGATAGAGAAATACTAATGGCAAATAAATATATGAAAAAATTGTCAATATCATTGGTCATTTGAGAAATGCAAATTAAAACACTGAGATTTCATCCACCCCAAAACGAATGACCATCAAGGAATCAACCAATAACAAATACTGGAGAGGATGTGAGGAAAAAGGAACTTTTCACAACTGCTGGTGGGAGTGTAGATTGATGAAACCATTGTGGAAATCAGTGTGGAAATTCCTCACAAAACTAAGATAGAAGTCCCACATAACCCACCTATTCTCCTTTTGGATATTGTCCCAGAAGAATTAAAAACATCATACCACAGCAACATATGTGCACCCATGTTTATAGCAGCACAATTTGTCATAGCTAAATCTTGGAAACAACCCAAATGCCCATCAGTTGAGGAATGGATAAAAAAGATGTGGTCTTTTTATAGAGATATTCCAACAATGCTCAGGGCAAAGGTAATACATGAAGTTCTGAGAATGAAAGCAGTGGTTCATTAGAGACCCTAGGAAATTTGAGATGCCAGAAATGCAGATTATCTGCTCAAGAAAATCATGGGGAGTGAGTGGAGTCAGTCCAACAAAGAGGCAATGCAGAGCGATTCAGGGCAAATGGCAGGCTTCCCCAATCCCTTTGGAGTTTGCATTTGTCTTCAGTCCTGGACATGAAGCTGTAGGATACAATGTGAGCCATACCGCTTTTCAGTCTTACTTCAGTGTGATATTCTATTTTCCTATTTCTCCTTTCTGAAATTTCTCTTTGTTTCTTTCTACCAATGTAGGTTAGAAATGTTTAGATTTCTTTTACATTTTTACAGGAACTCTCAACTAAGAGTGTGCCTTGAGTCCCAGACAAGAATTTGTACCTGGAGTTTTCAGCAATGCTGAGACTGTTAGGACTTTAGTGACTCTTAGAAATGGATGAAATGCATTTTGAGGGTTTTTTTTTAAGTATTTTTTAATTAATTTTATCGGTGCACTTTTGACATGCATAGTGATCACATTCACCATAGGGAATTTGTACCTGTATATAATACATCTTTATTCTTTTTTTTTTTTCTCATTCACCTCCCTTCCCTTCAATTCTTCTTCTATATAATGAGATGGACATATGCTTTTTAAGGGTCATGGGTTGAATGATTTAGATCTAGAATTTCCTTCAAAAGTCTCAGGTGTTCATTGGTGAAGTAAAAATACTTATTGAGAGTATTCAAAGGTGGGGCCTTAGGGATGTGGCTAGATCCTGGAGGCAATATGATCCTGAGGGGATTACTGCACTGGGGAGTTCAGAGCTCACATGTGCCTTTAGGAGAGTGAGTCAAACTGGAAGAGGTGTCTCACTGGGAGTACGCCTTTGGAGGGGATATCTCACCCCTTGGCTATGCTCTTCTCTGCTTCCTGGCTTCCATAAAGTAAGCAGCTCTCCTCCACCATGCCCTGCCATCACGGTGTTTCTGCCCTGGAGCTCTCTGACTATGGATTGTATTCCCTGAAACCCGGAGCCAAATCAAACCACTCCTTCTTTAAGTGGGTGTCAGGTGCCATGTCCATCAATGAAGTAGGTCCCTACTAATTCTGGGGGCTCCTGCTTCAGAAGGCCTTCCTAAGGCATGGGTTTTCTGAGATCCATTTTACTAGGCACAGCTAACCAGGCACTCAGGAGCCACTGCAACCAGGT
Organism: Dinomys branickii; assembly: GCA_004027595.1. Taxonomy (NCBI): domain Eukaryota; kingdom Metazoa; phylum Chordata; class Mammalia; order Rodentia; family Dinomyidae; genus Dinomys; species Dinomys branickii. The sequence goes on along the minus strand of PVLD010007945.1, from coordinate 74,009 downwards.
GTGTTGGCTGATGCTTGAACTGACAGTAGGCCCTGGCATTGTCAGTAGGATGCTGGTTTGTCAGAGACAGAAGAAAGAGTTGTATGATCACGGTGGCCTTTACTCTGACTTGAACAGGGGCCGTGGGAATCAGGAAATATGCCCCTGAATTGTGGTTCTGTGAAGCTGTGGTAATAAAAGACAATGGTGCAGTGAAAACTCCAGGAAGTTGGAAATGGCAGGAGTGTGGACATTTTGCCGAGGAAAGCTATTGGCAGTGCACGGAGCCAGCCCGAGAGAGAGGCCAAGCGGGCTGCAAATGGCAAGACCAGGGCTGTCTGAGGCCCCATAAGCCCATTTTATCACTTCATACTCTGGATGCTGGACATGGAGCTATAGGACTTGATATTTGCCCTGCTGGGTTTCTGTATTAGCTGTTCATTTTTCTTTTTCTTTTTCTTTTTTTTTAAATTAAGCCTATTGGTACATTTTACATATACATAATGATAACATTCACTGTATGGAACTTGTACTCGCACATAATACATCTTCCTTCCCTTTTCTCCTCCCCCCCCTTCAGCCACTCCTCCTCTCCTCATTTCCAAAGCTTGTCTGCATTTTTCCTTTCATTGTTTTCTCCTTTTCCCTTTCTCTCTCCCCGCTGCCTAATTCCCCCTCCCATCTGAACATTTCCAAAAGTGTAAATATGGACAAAAACATATCATCGTTGTCCATTTTTCCTTCCCATATTCCTCCCTCATAGAATATAAATGTTTACCCCGTGCCATTGTATCTTGGGAATAGAAAACTCATTTTTTATTTTACAGAGCTAAGAGTTTGCCTCAAGTCTCAGAGGAGAATTTGGACAGGGACTCCTGAGCAATGCTGGAACTACTAAGGATATGGGGAAGGTATTATTGAGTTTTTGGCTGTACATAGTACATATAGTTACATCATGTTCTGTGAAAGTATGACCTTATTACTGCATTTCTTTAGAGATTAGGTAGGATTTAAGGCTGTGTGATTAGGTGTCAGGTTGATAAGGGGTGGATTTATGCTAGTGGATCTTAATTATAAACTTGACTGGAATAAGATTCTTGAGGAGATGATTGGGTCATGGAAGAACTGTATACATCACTGATGCATACCACTGGATGTGCCTTCAGGAAGTGAGGAAGAATTGAAAAAGGTGACTCACTGGAGGGGTGCCTTTGGGGAGTAGCACTCTCTCTGGCAAACTCCTGTCCTCTGCTTCCAGGCCACCATGAAGCAGCTTTCCATCATTAAGCCTTTCTCTGATGTTTCTGCCTGAAAACTGGCCAACCACAAACTGAAACCTCTGAATCCATGAGTCTAATAAAACATTCCCCTCCTTCAAATTGTGTTCACCAGCCATCTCACACCAACAGTGAATGGTAGGGCTGACTAATACAATTGTGTTTTTTTCAAAGGATTGGGAAGCTATGCAAAATACAGAGGAGAGAGAAGAGTTTGCTAATGGTAACACAGTTCCATCCATGTGCTTATAATATTAACTACTCCATGTACAGCACATACAAACTATAAGCGATCAAATTCCTGAGAAGTCAAAGGAGGGCCACCAAATAATTTAAGCAGAAACTCTCATATATCCAACACCTCTGGGTATGACAAACAAGGCAAGTAGTACCCTGTACTGCAATGTCTCTGAAACCCATGTTGTCAGGAGCTCTCTGGGCTGTATAACATTAACTCTTATAAGGATTCCTGTATCTCTACAATTAGAGAAAAAAGGTAAAAGTTAGATCTAAGAGTCATAAAAATGTGATGGATATTGGAGTGAAGATTGTGTGTGCTGATGTTAGCTGGATTTAAAACAGAACAGTTTTGTGTTTTGCCTAGGCCTTATGGTGGGATACACTACTGGAACTCTGCTACATCCAAAATTTCCTTTTTCATCATGTTGAATTGAAAGTGTATATATATATATATATATATATATATGTATCAGTTAACATTTTACCAAAGGGCTCTACCTATGGTTATCAGGCAATCTGCTACATGTTTTCAAATTGATTTCCTTTGCTCAAGCCTGGTTGGTATTTCTTTAACTACACAGAGATCTACAGCTTGATCTTCTGATCCTTATCAGTAACGTTAGTAAATCCTATGATTTTCCCATCACAATGTCCCCTGTAGTAGGAGAACCAGCAGGAGAAAATAACAATGATGCCAGTAGTCACCTTCAAGTTCCAAGCCAATATGCATAAAGCCAGTTATGCCTCTTAAGTCAGAAATTCAAGTGATATCAAATACCCAGCTATCCAGGGCTAAACCACAGCAGCACTGCAAGAAAAAATGTGAAACTTCCTGGTTCACTAAATTATTTTCTATTGTGTACTAGACACCATGTTTGGTTCTAGAGATTTCCATATTTATTTTTTCCAGTTTTTACCATATTGTATAAGATTTACATATTCTTGCAATGTGGCAATAAGCATACATAGAAACCTTTGGATAGATTATGGGAAGAACCATTTGTTACTTACATAGGGCTGCACCGAGGAACAGCATAATGGTGATTTGGAACTGTAGAAAGAAGCTCAATGTATAGCAAGTATGGTAGGGTCAGTTAAGTTTCATTGCCTTCCTAAGATTAGTTATGTGATTAAATGCTTTTGTCAATTTGACTCCCTGAAGAGATTCCTAGACAGGTGTGTATCAGTAGATTAATCCATTGTGGTTCAGAGGGAAATCTGTTATTAGTAGCTGGGGCCCAGTTTAAGACAGACCAGTGGGGATATGTTTTAAATTGTGGGTAGTAGATATTTTGTTCCAGAAACAGGAAAGTTGGCCGACGCAGGTATCTTCGTTAATTATGTCACTCTAAGACAGAAGGGGTTTTCCTGGATGCTAGATGTTTGGTGACCATTTACAGTTGAGAAAGTGTGTTTTATAACCCAGGAATTCTATACTCTCATGAGAAAAGTAATTATGCTGGGGGTTTGGCAAACTCTTGCAAAGGAAAATAGAGAATATTTTTTAAACTTTCCCAAAACAGCTCTCAGGAAATATTTTATTATGGACTTCCCTCCTAAATGTTTCAAGCATTTAATCATTTTCAAGGTATTGCTACATAGCTGTCTAATGGACACCTCAAAATCAAAATGTACAAAATTACATTTCTCATCTTCCTGGCCCACAACTATTCTCAAAGTCTTCCCCTATCCTAGTTATAGTAAATTGGCTTTAAAACCCACAAAGTATCAAGGCTCTCACCCACTTCCATGCTTGTTCCCAAACTTTCTCACTTTCATCAAGCAATGAGATGACAGGAGAGGTGGTACCTTGCTGTACAGTAGGTGACATGGCTGGCAGCTTGACCTTCTCTAAAATAACGTAGACAAGTGTCAAAGCAACAGGAAACAAGATTCAGGCAGGTTAGCCAGCTCTGACTTTTGATTTACAGTGAGAACCATCATAAGTTTTTATAACTTGTCACCAGCTTGGTCCTAGTCAATGGTGTTAATCTTGGGTGACAAGTCATAAATGATAAGCAGCTGTAACTCTGAAGTTTCCCCCATCATATATTTGACAGGGCCTGAAATCTTGACTTAGGATAAAACACCAGCTAGATAAGACCAAACCTTACAACACTGTTAACAAAAGAAACTTCAGAACTTCCTCAATACATACCATTCACATGAATGAATTAATCTGAGTAACTGTAGACAATAAAAGTTATGTAGTGATCACTGTTCAAGGACCAAGAGTTAATATAAATTCATGTTTTCTGAAATATTTCACAGGGATAATTTTCTCGAAACAGTATTGTGAACTCCAGTCTACAATAGTTCTCCACAAATCTTGTTAATTAACATTAAAAGCATGGAAAATAAATTTAAACATTATGGTAATAAGATTTTTGGAGCTGTTCTCCTTTCCAGAATTATAAAACTGAAGAACTAAAGAGAACCTCAGAGTTAATCTGGCCTGAAATCTCTTTTATACTTGAAGCAAGGAGAGCTCAGGAAGGAATTTTCCCAAGGACCACACTACTATTAAATGAAAGATAAGGAATTTTAACCTGTATCTTCCAACTATGACTAGGAGTTTTACTGCTGATCACACTATTTTATATTTCTCTTGAATTAATCATCAAAATATAATTATTTACTTGTATTATCTTAGGCTTTACTTACAAATACATGAGTGACTTTGCAGTGATAATGAGGATGTACTTTTAAAAACAATGAGACAGTAACTTTATTCACAATGTATATTTTTATAGGCACCTAAAAATTAAATAATAAGAAAATTTAAGGTAATGATAAATGTCTACCTCAACAAAGAGAATATTCTAAAAATTTCTAGCTGAAAATAGAATGATTTAAAAAATATATTTAAAGAAAATACTTGAAAATTTAAAAAGTTAGAAAGGTATCTCTAAAGTCTGACAATATTCAAAAATGGAGCTTCAAGTCAGCTCACATGTGCACAAGTCTTAAGGTTCTTAAGGTCCTTTAAAAATCTTTTTTCTTCTTTATTTGTGAATGTAAGAACTGAGTTTAGACCCAGATATAGGCACCTTTCCCACATAAACTCACTATCTGCTTAAAATCCTTTTCATTCATTTCTGTTGTACAGAGATGAGCTGCTGATCCCTGCTCTGGGACTGGCTGGTCCCCACGTGGCCATCTGCTGACACACTCGCTTGACCAATGGCTGGGTGGAGGCACAGAGAATATGCACAAATACAGAAGAGCGAGTCTATAAAAAGGACAGAGACCAATTATTCTCATTAGTCAACAAGGGCAGAGTGGGAACTAATGGGGCTTCTGTTTCAACAGAGGGAGAATTTAGGTTAATTATTAGGAAAATCTTTGTAACTATTAGGACAGTTAGGACTCTGAGAGCAAAGTATCCAGGGAGCAAGCAAAATCACCTTCACTTAAAGGTACTCCAGGTAAGTTTAGCTCAACATTTTTCAAGGAAGATTAAAGAGTTATAAAATCAGCACCACCAAAACTACAAAAGAAATATCTTGGCTTGGGAAGATTATCTGTCAAAGCAAGTTATTATCAGAATGTGAGGCACATCTAAGCACTTGGGACACAATAACAATAAATCCAGCAAAGATTTCTACCTTCATAAAGTTTATAATTTAATAAGAGTAGATGATGGAATGGAGTCTACAAAAAAATAAATAATAACATAAATAGCTATAAATTCTGAGGAGAAAACTAAAGCCAGAAAGCGGGATGAGAGAGGATTGAGGAAGAGGACTGGCCACTATAGGTACCATAGGCTTAGCAGAGAAAAGTTCACAGGAAGGAGGACAGTTTAGTAACGTATGAAGCAGGTAAGAAAATGTACCCACAGGAACTAGAAAGTTCTCATCAGAAGGGAGAGCAAATAACAGGTCCTGAAGTAGAAACCCAATTGATATGATAAAGAAAATGCAAAGATCCTTTTTAATTTAGATTATCATGAGTAAGGGGGAAGTAATAAAAGAGGAACCTTAAAGGGTAACTGAAGGTTTTGGGTGTCCTGATACAACTTTAGTTTTTATGCTGGGAATGAGAAACAGAAAAAGTGTTTGTAATAAATGAAAAAGGACCAAAAGTAGAGACCAAAGAGAGTCTGCAAGGCTTTCACTGTAACTCAGGAGAAGTAAACATAAACTGAGATGACTTCTGTGAAAACAGTGTGAAGCAGTCAAATCCTGTCCGTATCTTGGAAAGAGTCAAGAGAATGTATCTGATGAAGTTGTGTTGATGGACTCAGAAGTTATGGATGGAAAGGGGTTCAGAATGACACATTGTCATAAAGTAATCTCAAGAAATACCCTCAAAACTAATGTAAGTTGAGGAAATAAATGGAAAACTAAAAGTTGCAGGAGGAAAGAGAAAATTGCATAACTGTAACTGAAAATTTTAATGTTTCCCAGGAAATAAGACAGTAATTAGGACCTGAAACCAGAGGCCCAACTCCACATTTGCACGAACCACATTTACCCACCTATCTCAAGAGGCCAATTGAAAAGATGAATGGTAGTGAAGACAGGATGGAAGTTTATTCTCAATCCAGTCACTGTGAGGAGGAATACAATGGTGTAGTGACTGAATATCTGTCGTTCACAGAGGTTAACAGACTAAGGGTTTTATCGCAAGGGTCAGGGGCTGGCACAGTTGGTAATCTTGGTCAGGCCATGGTCTGATTAATCATTACCCCAGGATTGGTTAGGTGGAGCTTTGTCACCCCTAAGAAAATTACTGCTGCCTGGGGGTACTTTACTCTTGTCACAATCTGTTCATCCATCAGACCTGTTGTTGCTAGAATCCAAGGTGACTGCAAGGGAGAATGAGCCAGAGAAAAGGAAAAGTCAGCAAGCCGAGGAAGAGTGAATGAAACTTTTGAATTTAGGGCATTTCCGGTTGCTCCTGGCAGTTTCCTAAGGTCTGAAATAGCATTTTGCAAAAGTTAGCAATTAAAATATATTGATTATAAAATCTTTGCAATACTTAAAAGTGCCATAGTTACTCATGTTTTCGAACCTTCACTGCTGAAAGGGGAAATGACTAGCTTTAGATGGACACTCCTTAAATGATTAATATTGCTATGTACAGAATTGAGCAGGAGTCTGACACAAAGTTTTAATACAGTAAAAGAGAGATACAAAATAGAGGCAGAGATGCCAAGATTTATACTGCTGTTTAGTTACACATGAGATATCTGCAGGCCCAAATTCAGCACTTTTCTGTAAAAGCAGCCTCCAAGTCTTTATCACTATACTGGTAAATAAGATATTAAGTACACAGGATCTAAACAACACTATGAATGATTTTAATCTAATGGATGTTTATAAGATAGTGAGCCAGGCAAGCAATGAATATTCATTCTTCACAAAGTCACACAAACTATTCAATAAGGTGGATCACACATAGATGAAAAAAGCACAAAGATGTACTAAAAGCCTTTTTACGTCCAGCATACTTGGGGAATGCTTGCATATTTACATTTACGTCCACAGTGCACAATAACAAAGATCCAGAACCAACCTAGATGCCCATGAACAAATGAACAGGTAAAGAAAATGTGGCATATACACAGGTGAGTATTACTCAGCCACAAGGAAGAATATGCTTCTGTCATTTGCAAGAAAATGGGTGGATCTGGAGATCATCATTGAACAAAACAAGCACGTTTTCCCTAATTTGTGAAATCTCAATAAAGATGACAAGAATGTAGGAGGAAGGCTATTATGAGACAAGAGGAATGGAATATGACAATGAGTTGGAGGACTGGGGTTGTAGCTCAGTGGCAAAAGTGCCTGCCTGGTGAGTGCAAGGTCCTGAGTTCAATCCCCAGTACTGAAAAAAAATAATAGATAATGGGTTGGTAAGGGTGGGTTTAAGGGACAAGGATACGAACAAAATATATTGGGTGCATTGAAACTTCCTAAATGTGAAGAAAAGAGGGCAGGGAAGAAGAGTTATGGAGTCTTGCAAAAGAATTAAAAATAGATACTTTTTAAACCACAGAATATGTTCTTTGATTATAGCAGAATTAATATAGAAAACACTGAAAATATATACACGGAAGTCTACCTTTGGGGGTTCAGGAATCAATACCCGAAAAAGATCAAGAGTCCTTTAGTGTTTCCTTCTTTCTCTCTACAGAAAGGGGCTCTTTTCAGACATCCCTTATGTGATTCAGAAAATTTCTCCAAATGAAATGCAATTGTTTTAAGCTTCCTCCCTTAGAATCTCATTTAACAACCAGAAAATATTAACCACCAGAAAAAGAGAAGAATATAAAATCCTCATCAAATGAATGCAAGGCTTTCATTTATTCTTACTTGGGAACTATCTGAATATAAGACAACCATTGTTTGCTATGAAGCTGTACCGCTCACCTGCCCTTAACTTAGTACTACCACCCTATGACCTTCTCTCCTTAAAGAAATATATTGAAGCTTCAACCATCTGGCCCTTTTTTTCAGCTATGTATTTTTCTGACTTCTGTGCTTAGTATTCCTTGGTAAACTTATTATGGGGATGGTAGAGCCCTTGCTTAGCATGAGGAAAGCCCTGGATTCAATCCCCAGTACTGCAATCAATCAATCAATTGATCAATTTGTTGTGATTTTCTTTTGATAACTTAATATTTATTATAGAAGTCTTACTCATGACTTCTTATTATAGGCAGGAAGGGACAAATCCTTTTCCATCCACACCATCAAATATTTATGAATTAAACAACACATTTTAAAATAATCTATGAAGAGGAAAAAGAGAAAAAAAAGAAGAAAATTTTAAATTTCTTTTCAAAATTAACACTAATAAAAATGCAGTATACCAAAATTCATGCCATACATCTGACACAAGTCTTAGAACAGCTACAAAAAATTTATCTCAATTCCTAACTTTGTTACCTAAGGGAGTATATTAAAAGCTATTCAATTTCAAAGTAAATGTAAGAAGGAAAATAATAAGATACAAAAGTTTTATCTAAAATTAAAAATGAAAAATAATCGATCAAGATATAGATCTATATATTTGACATTTTTCATAATAAAAAATTTTAAGATTTTAAATGACATCAAGATCTTTGGCATCAACAAATAGAATAAGTCTGAGTTTGAAAGACTAAAAAAGAAAGAGGCCATGGAGGTGACTAAGTTTTAAAATCAGTTGGGACATAGAAAATGTTAGCTCTTAATATCCATTTGTAGATACACAGTTTACAGAGTTCAAGAGAATTCTGTACTTTGGCATAAGTTGGTAGTCAAAAGTATATGGAATTTGAAGACATGCGACTGTTTACATTGCCTAAGGAATGAGTGTAGGTAGGGAACATTGGAGATTCAAGAGCAGAACTTGAAGAATTAGAGATTAGGAGACAAGAGGAAAGATATAGTCAAAATGCAGGAGTCAAAGTATAACAAAATATTAGGTAAGTATATGGTTCTGTAAGACATATTAAAATTTGCATAGATACCAAAAATTCACATCTAAAGTTGTTCATTTCTCTGCAAGTATAATTGTGAAATTCATTTCTCTGCAATGAAGAAATATTTATTTTTAGTAAAAGATTTGCCTTTTTCTGAATTTCTTGGAGGTTTTTCTTGTTTTTTGTTTGTTTCATTTTGGTGTATTTGTTTGTTTGTTACAGGGTCTTGCCTTGAAGTGCAGGTTGGCCTTGAACTTACAGTGTAGTCCAGGGTTGCCTCAAGCTTCTGGTGATCTTCCTGTCTCAAGTCTCCAACTGCTGAAATTGTAGACATGTGAGACCACTCATTGTTCTGGGATTAGTTTTAATTAATAGAAGCTAATGGAGAAATACAATATGTTTACATAGGATAAATCCATAGTCCTTATGACAAAATTTATTTTTCTAATAACAGACCCTAGATTAACACAGAGGAACACTCGTATCCACAAAATTAAATATGAATGTAATTAAAATAAAAGAAATACCAGAGAATGGTAGGGAATACTAAGTGAGTAGTTCAAAAGTTAAGAAATGGAAATTTTCAGAGAAATTAACATTTACTACATATGAGTGTTGCCAGTAAAGATTTGGAAGAGTGAGTTTAGATTGAACTAAGCTATGAAGGAAAAGATATCAAGAGCAGGAAGTATTATGAAAGAGCTTTCAAAGAGGGAAATGGTTAGCTAGTTACTTTCTCATACAGGAGACAAAGTACTCAACACTCAAAGTTAATGGGAAAGGGTTATTATGGCTCACAGTTTCCAAAGGTCTTAGGCTATAGTCAACTGGTTCCAAGGCTTGGTGAAGTGGCAGATGAGTATAACTTAAGAGAAACAGTCCAAAGCATGGCAGGTAGAAAGCAACAGCAGAAGTGAGCCTACATTTTCCTGTTATCCCATCCAGACTGCGAGGGGAAGTACCACTTACACCCAGGGTGGGGATTCTGTTTTGAGTAAATCCCTCAGTCACACCCAGAACTATGCTGTTTATAATCAGTGGACTAATTTAGTACCAAACATCCTTAGTTCCAGTATCATGCATCCTAGATCCAGCCAGCTCTGAAAAGCCCTTACTGTGAGAACATGACACTTTGGAGGGACACCTAGTTACAAGTGATAACAATGATGATCTTTTTTTAAACAATTAGACACTGTGATAATAAAACATACCTATTTTATTTATTGCTTGAAAAATAATAAAGTGAAGCACATATGAGAAAGATCTAAAGAAATCACAATAAATACAGAGAAAATGCAAATGACTTTAAAGAAAGTAATGAAAGTAGAGTAGCAAATACAATCTAAAACATAGAAATTATAGATCCTAATAAATGAAACAAAAACCACACTTTAAAAAACACTATATAAGAACATATCCCTAAAATAAATGAAGAAGCTTTTCTTGATATATGTGTCAGCAATATTCAAGTATCCAAGAGAAAGACCTAACAAAGAAAGAGAACTACAGATCAACCTCCCTAATGAACATAGACGCAAAGATACTCAATAAAATACTAGCAAACAGAATTCAACATATCATCATGAAAATCATGAACCATGACCAAGTGGGATTCATCCCAGGAATGCAGGGATGGTTTAATATATGGAAATCGATAAATGTAATACACCATATCAATAGAGACCATTTACATTTTTGGTTATAGCAGATGTGTATTGGCCTATCTTTCCCATATTATATTCTCATTGTCAGTTCTCTGTCTTTCCTTTCTGTTTAGCTGTTTTCCCTGCCTTGTGGCTTCTTTCTATTGGTGTTCTTGTAATTGTCATCATTATCTCTTCCTAATATATCCTTCAGAGCATTTTGAAGAGCTGTGTTGGTGGTCAGGTGTTCTTTATCATGGAGATATCTTGTTTATCCATCAATTTTTTGAAAGATAGTTTTGAGCAGAACATCAATCTGGGTTGGAGGTTGTTCCCTTTAGGATTTGAAACACTTCAATCCAAACTGTTTGCTTTCAGTATTTGTGTTGAGAAGTTTACTGTGATTCTGATGGGCTTTCCTTTATAGGTGATTTTTTGCTTTTCTCTAACTGATTTAAATATTCTGTTTTCCTGCTGAATTTCTGGAATCTTGATTATTGTATGCCTTGATGGAGATTTATTTTGGTTACCACTGTTTGGAATTCCATATGCTTCATTCAAATTTATGTCCAATTCTTTATCCATGTTTTGGAAGTTCTCTGAAATTATTCCTTATGAAGACGTTTTTTATGGCATTTGCATTGTCTCGAGCTTTCTCATTCAGTCTAGTCAATCCTAGGATTTTCTTCTTAGCTTTATCTTGCAGCTGTTGGATTTACTTGTCATGGACTCTTGTTAATTTTTAAGAAGATATTTTTATTTTCAGGATCATTAACCACACACCATCTTCCAGATCTGATATTCTAGCCTCACTTTCATTCATTCCATTCTGTGTACTTTCAATGGAGAGTTTAATCTCTTGGATTTCTGTTTGAATCTGTTTTATGGATACCATTTCTTTCCCATATTGGGCATTTATAATTTCCATCATTTTCCTAGCTCTTCTTTTTTTAAACTTTGCTCTAATATCTTTCATTTTGATTACCATTTGTTTTTGTACCTGAGAGATTTTTCTATAGAGTTTTCCATTTGTTTTTTCACTTCAGTTGCTATCATTTTTGATATTTACTGTGTTTGACCTTCTATTTCCTCTTCTCATTGTGTTCTGGGCTTTTCTTGGATGGACTGTGGTTCTGGGCTGAATTTTGTTTCTGTGTCTTCTAATTTTCCATTGTCTATTTTCATTTTGTTTTGTTTTCTGTGTTGAAGCTTGCTGATTTTTATGGTAGATAGCTTCACCAATAGTATGCAGGCTTCCCTAGAACATATGTGTTCTTTAAGGATCTCTTCTAGATGTAGATGCTTCTCTGTGTCTATAATGAGAATCTACCTTCCCAATTTGTTAAGCCTGAAATGTTGTTACTTGATTCAGCATCCAGTTCTTTTGTACTGCACTATGGTGATTATTATGACTCCACACAATCTCAGTGTAGTCATGCAAGGGAGAAAAACTGATTGTAACATGTATGACCTCCTGGCTAAAGTATTATATTTAGCAATAACAATAGCATCAAGTACAGCCTAATTACTGACACTGTGGTATCTATTAACCTGATACTTTTAATCATAGGGGTAAAACCTACAGCTAGATAACAAAATCCAACATATACCAGAAACTTGTGTGCAGTAATTTGCCTCTTAGTGAAGTAATTTTCCCCTATTATAAGTTAAGTGGGTTTAAAAAGAGATACAGGACAAAATAAAGAGGTAAGTGAGGTCAAGGCTGGAAGGCAAAGGGTAATCACCCAAGTTTTGGAAAACAGGAAGACACAGGAGAGAAAGAATAGAAGAGAAAGTGAAGGATTTTTGAAGTGAACCAGAAAGAGACAATGTTTGCTCACATGAAAAATATAAAATGAAGAAATAGTTGAGGAAACAGAAAAGTAAGATGAGTATAAGAAAACAAAAAGAAAGGTAAGAACTAGTGAAAAAAGAAAAAGAAAAACTCCAAAACAAAGAAAAAGTAACAACTGAAAAAAAAAGAAACCCAACCAGACATGTAAAGCATAAATAATTACACAGAGAAAGAAAAAAGAAGTAAATTTCCTCTGGTGTTCACAGTTCTGTTGTAGTGTCCAAGTCAGATCCCAGAAATGTTCTGTGTATTCTAGCTACATTTGCTGTGGGATTTGTGCTGGGAATGGGATTGATCTTTGACTTGGATGTGGGTGCTGAAATTTTTCTTCTATTACCGGAGTTCTCCAGAGCCCTTTGATATCGAATGGCACTTCTGTTCAGGGTATTTGTCTGCTGGAATACAATGCTGGTTTACCTAACTTTCCAACTGCTGGCTCCTGACTGCTGCTCACACTTTTCCATGCTGCTGGTCCTACCTGGGCTGGCATGTGTGCCCCCACCCGGGCCTAGTCTCACTGATACGCTGTCAGGGTGGTATTTTGTTTTTCAAGAAATGTTCTCAGAATTCCCAAAACTTGAAGATATGGTTGATCCTCAGAAGGAATTCAGGAAGACTCTATTTTATAATTCTCAACTCTGACAGTGGGAATAAGGATTGTTGGAATGCTAAAAGACCTGCCTATTGATATTATTTTCTTTCAGTGCAGGAGGAATAACAATGTAGAATTTCATGTGCTCTTCAGAAGGTTAGATTTCCATTGTTCTGAGTTTTTTTCCTAAAATAAGGAAAACAACTATTAGAGGTTTTTAATGTTATTTTTATTTTCTTTTTTCCCTACAAGAAATAGAATCACCCACAAATACAAAATAGGGTTGCTCCATGGGATTTTCTATGTCATTTCTGTACTAAGCCTTGAGGGTGGGGGGAGGAAACAGCGCACTGAAGAGTATTCTATCTCGCATCATGAGCCCAAGAACTAGGAATCCAGTGTGGTAAACGTATTACTTCTCTGAAGAAGTTATTTTCTCTCCTTTCCACCTCCTCAAATTCTTTCCTCCAACAGCAGCATCAGCATGTATATACCTCTTCTAATTACATTGAAAATTTATATGCCAGTCTTGGCAATCAAACCTGGGCCATGTATTTTCAAATGTGTTCTAACACTGAGCTACAACCCCCACCAATAAAGCTATATTTTATTATAGAAATAATCCCATCTACAAAAAGCCTTGTAAGTACTTTGTGATTTTTCTAATTGGATGCTTGTTAGTTTGAGGAAAAAAACCATCCCCATCCTATGCACTTCATTTTCCTCAGACTTTGCCCAATCCTGATCATAGAACAGCTGCTCAAAACATCTTTGTTGAATTGACAGAATTAAACTGGAGTCAAGAAAGTTCCACACAGGAGGATGTCTTAACAAATAAAGAAGCTGAGCAGCAGCTGTTGGAAGTTATAACGTTAGCATTGATCTGAAGGTTGTTTTGGAAGCGCCTTTCATTTTCTTGGTAATGACTTTAGGGCCTCTGCAGCAGATAACAGGCTCTGACATCAAGACCTTAATCCAGGCAGTCTGCAGAAGCCCTGACCTTCAAGGAATGCAGACATTGATCAGCACAGAGAGTGTGGAGGTCAGAGATTGAAAGCCCTCAAGCCACACACAACTGGAAAAAAAAAAAAAAAAAAGAAAAAACAGTTGCTCACCCTATACATTGGAAAAGGCTAATATTCAATCAAGCTCAGGAAGAAGGTTATTTGCAGAGAATTCTTGGGAAGGTGTATATCACTGACATATTAACAACTTGCATAATCTCTTGAAGTCTAACTACAGACATAGGGTGTGTAAAATATTATGCTAGCCCTACCAAGTAGGGAGTAAAATGGGGATTCTAAGAGTACATCAAATTCTTCCATTATTGCCCAATTCCTATTTGTATAAAACTCAGGAATAAGCCAAATCACTGATATTTAGTTTTCTTCGCTAAATCATTGAAACATAGCTCTTTTATGAGAAATTATCTTTAGCTAAGTTTTAGCTTTTGCATTTTCTGTGACATTTTCTAAATGTAATCATCTAGTTTCATACCATCTATCCCAAAAAATACTAGCTCAGAGCACAGGAAAGTCTGCACACACAATTTCATTTGAGACCACACATGCTCTCGTTTACTTTCTCTGTCGTCATCTCTCATCACTATGAGACTTAAAATGTCTCCCTTTTGAGTATCAAACAAGACAGACTGCAAAGGCTGAAAACTGACTCTGGGAGAGTGTCATAAGTATTTATGATTTCTAAGAAACTGAAAAGGTAGGAGCAAAATTCTAAACATTATTGAATGTGTTTACAGTCAAGACGGGTGTTTTACATATCTGTATTTATTTAATTTGCTTTAGTAAGTGGTCTACAACAAATTTAACTTTATTTAAGCAGGCATATTTCAATAGCTAAGTGTGGTTAAAAAAGTCATAAAGGTCAATTTATATTCTTATATAAATTTTCTCTCTAACTCATAACACTTACATGTGTGCAAAATAATTTGCATTACTAAATGAGCCTATATAAAAAGGAAAAAGGAAGTGACTGCACTTATGGAGTGAACAGGCTATCTCATAACAGTTTTCTACATTTGCAGAAAAATTTTACTATATATATGTGTACAAACTGACACATAATTTTACAAGAACTAAATGTAAATACTTGTGAAATGATCAAACCAAAATATAAAAGCTTCACTTTCATTCATAACCAACTTCTGATTGTTCATTCTACCCTAAGCAAATATAAGTCCAACAGAGTATAAAACTCTGGTTCTGAAACAGAGCCTGAGCACAGCTATGTGTGAAACTTCTCATTGTGTGTACAACATCGAAGGGAAAGGAGCAACCAGAACGGAACTTTAAGGAGCCAGAGAATGCCAAATATGAGCAGAAGTCCCAGATTTCTACTCAGCAGCTCTATTGAGCTTCTTGTTAAATTGGTAGAATATATTTTACTTAACATTTTGCTAGTGTCATTTGTAAACTTTTAAAAAATATCTTTACATATGATAGGTTTCTCCATCTAAGCCCTGATACTAAACAGCAAGACATTACACTTCCAGAAAGTGGAAAGCTAAGAGTGCAGAACTTTGATGCTCTAGAGAAACATTCAAAGAGCAGGAGCTAACAATTGCCCTGGCTTTGTTCCAGGAGAAATACTACACATTGGGTTAAAGGAAAGCTTCTGACCTGTCTCACTGAGTTGAAGAGATAGAAATTGAAGGAAAATGATAGAAATTCAGGGAATCTCTTGTGGCCAAAAGTTGTAGGACCGAGTTCCAGAAAAGAAGTGAGAGAAAAGTAACTTTAGAAATGTGGGTGTTTTCTTTGGCTTGATAATATGATATACTACGCTTGGTGAGCAACAGGTCAGATAAACTGACTAGACCTCAGAAATCACTCCTAATCAGGAAATATTGAAATTCCTGTTACAAACTGGTCAACTGGAAAAAATAACCATAGCTTATGGCATGTAATAGAGGCTACAGAATACCCAATCTCATTAATGGGCTGAAGCTTTTCTCCTCAATCTAGATGTAGACAAACAAAACAAAATTCAAACTCAGTCAAATTGAATTATTTCACTTAATACCTACGAGATTAAACAACAAAATTCTTTAAAGAAGGATGAATTCCTTATGCTTGAAGCTCTAAATATTATAAAGAAAGAATTCAAAGAAAAATATTAAACATGCCAAAAAATTAGGAAAATGTGACATGTAACCAGAAGAAACAAAACCCGTCAACAGAAAGATTGAGAAATATAGATTTATCAGCTAAAAATGATAGAATGGCTATTATAACTACATGTGTAATTAGTCGGAAGTTGTAGGAGTTCTAGAAGTTATAGTTGTCTTAGCCAATAAATAATACCATTCTTAGCTAATAAATACACATGTGTATTTCAAAGTAAAGATGAATAGCAAAAATGAAACAGAAGATATAAATTCCAAAATGAAATAAAATACAGAAATGTAAAATGTGCCATCTGAAATGAAAAGCTCACCAAACCAGTAAACCATATATGCATAAGTGGCAGTGCACTTGAAAACAGTGATAAAAATTATGAAACAGTGATAAAAAATGAAACAAAAAAATTTAAAAGGCAGACATAAAGCAAACACTTTGACTTGTCCAATAACATTTGGAGAACTAATAGAGTAGCTGAAGTTCTAAAAGAAAGGAAGGTAAAGTTTTTGAGGTCTTTTCTGTAGAGTATCATGTCTTCTGCAAATAATGACAATTTAACTTCTTCTTTTTCTATCCTTATTCATTTTATATCTCTCTCTTGTCTACTTGCTCTGGCTAATGTTTCCAGAACTATATTGAATAGGAGTGGTGACAATGGATGTCCTTGTCTTGTTTCTGATTTTAAAGTGAAAGCTTTCAGTTTTTATCCATTTAGTATGATATTGGCTGTTGGTTTGTCATAAGTGGTTTTTATCTGATTGAAGTAAGGTCCATATATTCTGATTTTCTGTAAGATTTTTATCACGAGTGAGTGTCAGTCTCTATCAAATGCTTTTTCTGTATCTATTGAGATGATCATGTGATTCCTGTCTTTGGTTCCATTAATGTAGTGTATTACATTATTGATTTGCATATTTTGAACCATCCCTACATTCCTGGAATGAACCCCAATTGGTCATGATGTATAATCTTCTTGATGATTTCCTGCATTCTATTAGCTAGCATTTTATTGAGAATTTTTATGTTTATGTTCATTAAGGACCTGTAGTTTTCCTTTTTGGTTAGATCTTTCTCTGGTTTTGATATTAGGGTAAAATTTGCCTCCAGGGGTGAGTTAGAAAGAATTGCTTCCCCTTCTATTTCATTCAAGAGTTTGAGAAGAATTGGCATAAATATTCTCTAAGTTTCTTGTAGAATTCAGCTGTGAATCCATCAGGATCTAAGCTTTTGTTTGCAGGTAAGTTTCTTTTTACATTTTCAATTTTGTTGACTGATATTAGGTTATTCAGGATTTTTATATCTTTCTGACTCAGCTTTGGTAGTTTGTATGCTTCTATGGAACTGTCCATTTCTTCTGGGTTTTCCTTCTCATGAAAGTAAAGATTTTTGAAGTAGTGATGATCTCTAGAATTTCTACAGGGTCTGTAGTGATTTCACCCTTTTCATTCCTTATTAGATGGATTTGATGTTTTTCTTTCCCTATTGATAAGGTTGGCAAGGTTTTATCAAATTTTATTCTTTAAAAGAACCAACTCTTTAATTCATTAATTACTTGTTGTTTTCTTAGTCTTAATTGCATTTATTTCTGCTCTGATTTTTACAATTTTCTCCCTTCTTTGGACTCTAAGCTTGACTAGCTCTTCTTTTTCTAAAAGCTTGATGTAAAGCATAAGGTTGATTATTTGTGCTCATTCTGCTTTCTTGGTGTGAGAATTCTCTGCTCTAAAGTTCCCTCTGAGGATTGCTTTCACTGAGTTCTACATGTTCAAGTAAGTTGTGTCTGCATTTTTGTTTGATTTTAAATTTTAATTTCTTTTTCAATTTCATCTGTGACCCATTGGTTGTTCAGGAGGGTTTTACTTAATTTCCATGTTTTTATGGAGTTTTTTTGATTTTTTTGTCAATAATTTCCAATTTCCTTGCATTATGTTCCAATAATATGCATGGCATAATTTCAACTTCTTTGCATTTACTTAAGCATGTTCTATATGCTAGTATATGGTCTATTCTAGAGAACAATCCATGTGTAGCTAAAAAAGATGTGTACTCTACTGTTGTTGGCTGGAACACTCTGTAAAGGTTTACTATATCCATTTATTCACAAATTTGGTTAAGTTCTGTTATTTCTTTGTCAATTTTTGGTTTAGTTGATCTATCTCTTTGTGATTATGGTGTATTAAAGTTTTCCATTACAATTTTTTTTGTGGCTTACTTGATATTTTATGTCTATTAAAATATGTCTTCTATTGTTGGGTGCATTTCGTGAATATAGATTTATGATTGTTATCTCTTCCCATTGCAGTTTTCCTCTAGCAAGTATGTAGTAAGCTTCTTTATCACTTTTGATTATTCTTGGTTTGAAGTTCACATTGTCGGCAACCAGAATAGCCACTCTTGCTTTTTTCTGGGTTCCTGTCACATGGAGTATTGTATTCTATCCTTTGAATTTCAGTCTGTGAATTTCCTTTTGAGTTAAATGTGTTTCATTTTTACAGCATATTGTTGGATTTTGTTTCTTGATCTACTCTGCCATTCTGTTTCTTTTGATTGATGAATTGAGGCCATTTACATTGATGGTTATAACTGATATGTATTGCATTATCCTGATCATGCTATTTTCCCACTGTTGGTTCCCTACTTTCCCCCTCTGATTAATTGCTCATCCTGCTTGGTGATTCTTTTTTGTGGCTGATGTTGGTATTGCTGTCATTTTTATCTTTTTCTAGAATATCTTTCTCTACTCTTTGTAGGGTTGTTTGTTGGTCATAGAATTTTTCCATTGTTCTTTGTCATGGAACTATCTTATTTCTCCATTAATTTTGAAACATGCTTTTATGGGTTGGAATTTGCTTTCTTTTAGGGCCTGAAATACTTCACTCTAAATTCTTCATGACTTGATGGTTTGTGTTGAGAAATGTGCTGTTTTTTTCTAATGGATTTTACCTCATAGCTGATCTGCTTCATTTCTCTAACAGGTTTTAATATTCTATTCTTTTGCTGAATTTTTCAGTTCTTATTATTTCTGAATGTGGATTTAGTTTGGTTATGGATAATTGGAGTTCTACATTCCTCACTTAACGAATATCAGATTATTTTCCATGCTTGTGAAATTTTCTTCTATTACTTCTTCAAATAGTCTTTTTATGTCATTCATATTGCCTTCTGCTTTTTCAGGGATGCCTATCAGTCTTATATTATTTTTCTTTGCCTCATTTTACAGGTTTTGATTTGTTATTTCTTCTTTCCTTGTTATTTTTAAGAACTCTTTCCTTTTTTTTTTTTTTTTTTTGTGGTACCAGGGATCAAACTCAGAACCTTGCACTTGCCAAGCAGGTGCTTATTCCACTGAGCTATATCCCCAGCCTAAGAACTCTTTCTTTATGTGATCACTAGCAGCAATACTGTCTTCAAAGTCTTAAAGCCTATTTTCAGTTTTGTTAAAGCAGATTTGCCAGCTTTCAGTGGAATTTTTAATTTCCTGGATAGCTCTTTGAATCTGTAGCATGCATTCTAATTCTTTTTTATATGTTTATTCAAGGTTTCCAACATCTTCCTGTACTCCTGTTTTTATCTATGTTTTTTGATATGCTGAGTAATTCTTTCATTATTATTGTCATTTCTTTTTTGACCTGAGAGATTATTTCAGTTCTGATTTTTTCTACAGCCTGATATAATTGGGGTTTTTGCTCAGTTGCTATTATTTCATAAATTTCAACTGTGTGACTTCCAATTTCTCCTATGTTGATGTCTCCTGAACTTGTTCTGGGTGGGACAGAGTTCTGAGATTGCATTTTGCTCCTTCCTCATCATTTTTGAAGCTCCCACAGTTCCCTGTGACTTAGAGTCATCCCTCACTGAAGGTCCGTATGTTCTCCAGGGCTCAAACTCATTCCCATCATGGTGGTAGTAGGGCCTCAGGCCTCCTGGCCAGATCACCAAAAGTCCCTGGGTTCTCTTGGGATCAGATGTGCTCCAGAGATGATAGCAGCAGGTGAAGCTCTAAGCCTCTCCCCTCCTAGGCAGTTCACCAAATGTCCCTGGATTCCTTGTGGGTCAGACTCACTCTCATGAGGTTGCCTCATTCCACATTCATTTTTAAAAGATCTCCTTATATCTATTTTGCCCTCATTCATCCTACCTTTCTTTCTCACCTTCCCTCTCATAAAAGGAACAGTGTTATATTTGAGCTTGTTTGCCTGACTTATTTCAATTAATAGTATCTACTCATATGGGATCTATTTGAATATGAGTGCCACACGTTTATCTTTCTCTATGCAGAGTAGTATTCCATTTTGCATAAATCCTACATTTTCTTTATTGATTCATCTGTTGATGGGAATGTACACCATTTCCATACATACCATTTTACCTGTTTTATATTCTTGCAGATTAAGCATCTCTGTTTTAATATCTAGCCACTGTATTTTAAATAGTTTTGTTATAAAAACAGATATGGATTTATCCTTGTAGTCTATAACACAGTGACAAACTGTTTGAGAAGCATAACTAAAAGGATTAAATGAAACTTCTACGTTTAGTTTTTTAAAGGATCTCCGCATTGACTTTCTTAGTGATTGCCTTTATTCACATTTCCAACAATGTAGAATAGACCCTCTTTTCCCAGATCCTTGCCAGCATTTGTTACTATTTGATGTTTTGATGAGAGTTATCCTTTATGGAGTAAGATAGTACTTCAGTATAGTTTTAATTTGACCAATGATGCCAAATTTTCTTTATGTATTTATCCACCATTTGTACTTCTTCTGAAAAATACCTATTCATTTGGCTTGCCTATTTTTAGACTGGGTCATTTATGTTGGTATGGTCTAACTTTTAAATTCTTTATTTTTCTAGATATGAGTCCTATGTCTGAGGAATAGCTTTTTTCTTCACTCTATTGGTTGTTTCCCTTGCTATGAAGAAGGTTTTTTTAGATTTGCTCTGATCCCATTTGTTGATTCTCAATATTAGTTCTTGTACCATTGGAGTTATGTTCAGAAAGTATTTCCTTATGCCTATGCCTTCATGAATTTTACTCATTTATACTCTTGCAGATTAAGCATCTCTGCTTTAATATTTAAATCTTTGACTAATTCTATTTTAGTTTGTTACATGGTGAGATTTGTGAGTCTAGACTCAATCTTCTACATTTGTGAAGTTTTCCCAAATTTCTTAGATTGATGTCCAGTTTTCCATCATCATTTGATAAAGAGGGAAACTTTGCTCCAGTGTGTATTTTTGGCCCATTTGTGAAAGATCAAAGAGCCACATGTGCCTAGAGTTTTTTCCTCATTCCTTTGTTCTGCTCTCTTGATCCACATGCCTGTTTTTGTGCCAATATCATGCTGTTTTAATCGCAGCAGCTTTGCAGTGTAACCTTACATCTGGGCCCTGTGTTGCCTTGATTAATCAGGATTGCTTGTGCTTTTCAGAGTCTCTTCTGGAGCCATATGAATTTAAGGACAGCTTTCTGTAAATCTGGGAGAAATCCTGTTGCTATTTTAATTGGAGTTGTAGTATATCTTTATACATCAGTTTTAGAAATATAGCTGTTTTGATTATATAAATTCTGCTTATCCAGGAATGAGTAGCCTGCTTATCCAGGCTATCTTTCCATTTTCTCATGTCCTCCTCGGTTTCCCTTTTCAGAGTGTTGTAATTGTAATTGTAGAGGTCTTTCACTTCCTTTGTTAGTTTTTAATTCCTATTTAATTTTTTGTATGCTATTTTGAATAGTATTTTTTTCTAATCACTGTCTCAGTGAGTTCATTATTAGTGTATAGGAGCACTATTGATTTCTGCATGTTTATTTTATATCATGTTACATTGGTGAATTCATTTATTAATTGTAGGAGTCTTTAGATGAAATTTTTGTGTCTTATAAGTAGAGAATCATGTCATCTGCAAATAATAATAATTTAACATTAGCTTTTCTATACATACCATGTGTTATTTCCTGTGCCTGATTGCTCTGGCTAATATTTTGAGGAAAATTTTGAGCAAGAGGGGTGACAGTGGACATCCTTGTCTCATTCCTGATTTTACAGGGAAAGCTTTCAGTTTTTTCCCCATTGACTTTTTTTTTTCTTGCAGTACCAGGGATCTCACTCAGGACCTTGTTATTGCCAAGCAAGCGCTTATTCCACTGAGCTATATCCCCAGCCCAGTTTTTCCCCATTGAATATGATGTTGAATTTAGGATTTTCATAAATGCCTTTTATCAGGTGAATGTAAAGTTCTTCTATTTATTTTCTTCAGGGTTTTTATATGAATGAGCATCAAATTCAGTCAAAGGCTTTTTCTGCATTTATTTATATGATCCTTACTTTGGGTCTCTTGATGAATTAATATTTGTTGATTTGCTTATTTTCATCCTCCATTGTTGCATCACCAGAATGAAGCCTACCTGGTCATGGTGTATGATTTTTTTCAATGATTTGTTATGCTTGGTTTGCCGGTACCTTGTTGTGTATTTTTGTATCTATGTTCATTAGAGAGACTGGACTGCAATTGAGTCCCTTTCCAGTTTTATGAACAGGATAATGCTAGCTTCTAAGAACAATTTTGGGAGTACTCCTTCCCTCTCAATTTCACTAAAGAGTTTGAGGAGTGTTGATGTTAGATCTTCCCTGAAGTTCTTGAAGAATTCAACGGTGGAGGTTTTTGTGGTTGGTAGGCTTTTATCTTAATTACTGCTGCAATTTTATAATTTTACTGTCATTTTAATTACTGCTTCAATTTTATTGGCTGTTATTGTTTTGTATTATTGTATAATTTTAAATCTTCTTTGTTCAGTTTTGGTAACTTGTAGTATGATACAGCTAAAGCAGGGCTTAGGGTGTTTGGCATAATATCAAATACTTTTATTAGGAGAGAAAAAGTGCCTAAAATCAATGATCTAAGATTACACCTAAAGAAACTACAAAAAGAAGAGCAACATAAACCCAAAATAAGCAGAAAGAAAGAATAACTAAAGTTGGAAACACTCACATAAAACTAAAAAGATATAGAAAATCATTGAGACTAAAACCTACTTCTCTGAAGAAATCAATAAAAGCACTGAATCTCTAGCAAGAAAAAAGGAGAAAAACAAATTACCAACTCTAGAAAGGAAAGAGAAAAATTACTAGAGAGGTCCTTTAGATAGAGATGAACTAAGAAATTCTACATGCTCATGTAATACTACTCAACAATAAAAGGAGCACAATTACTATTGCATTAAAATACATAGAAGTAAAAGAATATATACAAGAAAGTGAATTTTGTTGTCAACTTTGAAAGTAATTTTAAAAACTCCACAAAATGATTTTATAATTTTCATCACTAAAGTTAAATTAATGTTTAGTTCTTTCACTATCTCCTGTTACATTATGATGCTTTATGAGTAGCTTGCTTATCCGGCTATCTTTATTTATCACAGGGTTTTGTCTTTCATTTTTCATTTTTGTATTAAAAATAAAATCAAGTATTTCATATATTTATTTTACATATGTAACTCTTCTTTCAAGAATTTAACATTGCCCTTTGCTTTTTGTCTCTGAATTGTAATGTTTTCTCTTTCCTTTATACAACTGAAAATTATTTTATACAGATTGCAGATATTTTTCATTCCTCACTTGCTTTTTAATTTTCTCACTGATGTTTATACTCCTTTAGAGTACTTTTCATGTGTCCAAACTTTTGATTTTTTGACCCTTCTGTTTTTATCTCACTTCAGGTACCCTTCATATCATCTGTATAGTGAAAACAATTTACTCCCAGATCATAAAAAATGCTAAAAGTTTCTGTAATAACATTAATTTTTACATTTTGTTTTATTTTCCATATGCTTTCCATAAATAATATAAGTACAAGGCTTGACTTCCTTCTTCCCAAATCAATCCAAATGTCCTGAAATAATTCTTTAAAAGGCTACTAGGTCTACACTGATTTGAAATACCAGTTCTCACTACATAAACTTCCATGACTCTCTGTTTTTTCTTATGTTCTTTTATCTTACTTCTATATGAATGGATTAGATTATTAAAGTTTTTACTAAGTATTAATATTCAGAAAAAAGTTTACCCTTAATGTTACAAATATTTTGGAAAATTTTACACATATTTTTCTATATTCCCTATCATATCTACTTGAGAACTTGTTCAATTCAGTAAAATGTTCATAATCATTAAAATTTGTCATTCAGTTTGGAAATACAACATTTATAAATTAATTTAGTAACATGGATATTAGCACTACATGCTAACGTCTTCTCATCAAGTAACATAAAATGTATATGTGGGTATTTTAAAGTCCTTCAATAAGGATTTATCATATCTGTCATGTATGCTTTGTCTTTTTTAATAGAATTATTCCTATGTGTCTGTATGATTTCACAGGTGGTATTTTCAACATATTCCAATCCCTGTTGTAGTAAATTGCTTTGGGCTTCATTGCTGATCCCCTCCTACTCTACCTCAATCAAGAGGGAAGCCTTGACCCCCATCCCTGGCCTCTTGAGTTTAGGCAGCTTTGCTGACTATCACTGATCCTTTCACTGGATGTGGTATTGGGATGGGCCATTCTGTCTAGACTAATGCTTTTCTTCTCCTTTACCTACCCAGACTGCTAAGCACTTCCCATATTCATACATCTTCTCAGACACTCTCCACGTCTTTTCCCTTGGCTGATCTATTATCAAAATGTGTTCTGTCTTCTTATTACAGGAGCTATCATTATGGCAATTGCTATTTTTTTATACCCCCTCACACTGTTATAAAGATGTAATGATGACATTATCTTGTTCTTTCTAATGTGGCTAATAATTCATAGCTATCATAATAACCATTAATTAATACAAATTTCATAGTATTTCACACCTACCTGAGAAACCCAGTTCAATAACTGCAGCTTTAATCTAAAAGTGGCACAAGAAGTAGATCAGAGTGAGATTTAAGAACTCCAAATCTGCCATTTTAAAGATGGCCATTTGAATGGGGAAGTGAGTAAGGGAAGAAATACCTATGTTAGCATCTTGAGTTCAAACTACTTATTCAAATCAACTTCCATTTAGTCAGAGCAACCAGAATCTTTTGCCAGATAGAGTCAGCCTGGCTTCTGCTTTCAGAGAGCAAACTTGAGCCAATTTTGTAAAAGATGCACCCTTTTCATAATGATAAATTATGCTTTATCTAAAATGAGTCTAAAAGCTTAGCAGCTCCTAACACTGATTCCTTATATGCAGAGCTCAGTCAGTCTCTACAACCCCAGTTCTAACTTTTGCCTTTCCAGTGTCTCTGTCGCCAAGCTCTGTGACTTCCCCACGAAAACCTTTGTTCCTTCCCAGAACTACACCATCTCTCATGCTTTCCCAACATCTCTACCTTCTCTTCTAAATCTCTGCAAGACCTTTGGAGGTTCTATGTTCTCTGTAACATATTGGCCATCAGTCAAACTTGTATGGCTTTATCATATGGATCTCTTGAAATTGAAACCAACAGCTTCATAAGAAGCAAACACTTCTTTCCTTTCTGTGTGAACATCTGCTGTCAATTGAGTGAGTTGAACTCTGGGCTGTGCATCATTTTTTCCTTGCACATGAGAGAAGCATGGTACATAATAAAAATCTGAAAAGGGAGAAGTCCAGAATCACATGGGTTCACTGCTGAATTTTACCAAACCTTTAAAGACTAACATCAATACTTCTCAAATGATTCAATGAAATAGAAAGTGAAGAAATTCTTCCAAATTCATTCTTTTAGGCTAACGACACCCGAATATCAAAGCTAGACTAAGACACAACATAGAAAAAAATGATGCACTGATACTTTTGATTAGTATAGTAGCAAAAAATTTAATAAATTGAACCCACAACACATTAGAAAGATCATAAACCATGATCAAATTGACTTCATCTCAAGGATGCAAGAATGATTTGACATATGCAAATCAATAAGCATAATACATGACATAAATTGATTTAAAGATAAAAAACATATGATCATTGCAATTAATGCATTAAAAGCCTTCAACATAATTCAACATGCTTTCATAATAAAAGTCCTGGAAAAAGTAGGTACTTAAGGATCACTGTTCTACATAGTAGAGGCCATATATAACAACTCCAAAGCCAACATCAATATGGGGATGTAAAAATGAACACATTTCCTCTAAAATGGAGACCAAGCTGAGGATGATCTCCATACACCCTACTCCTGTGCAATATAGTTCTTGGAATTTTAGCTAGAGCAAATAGGCAACAGGAGAAAATTAAAATGACACAAACAGGAAAGGAAGAAGTCAAGTTACCATGTTTTTACATATTGTGATTCTATACTTGACATCTACTAAAGACTCCATCAAAAACCTTAGAGAGCTGATAAACAAATATAGCAAAATGGTAGGATAAAAATATCAACATTGAAAAATTAATAGTTTTCCTATTAGACTAGCTAAGAAAGAAATCAGCAAAGTAATTCCATTCACAATCACTTCAAAAATATTTCAGAATCAATCTAATCAAAGTGGCTTCATAGTGAAAATTTTGGAAGGCCAAGAAAAAAAACTGAAGCAGACACTAAAAGATAGAAAGAGCACCCATGTTCATGGATTGGCCAGATGTTGAAATGTCCATGTTACCCAATTGGTTGAATGCAATCCTCATCAAAATTCCAATGACATCCTTCACATAAGAAATCATAAAATTTATATGAAGACACAAAAGTTTGAGAAACCTCAGAATAATCTTAAACAAAAGGAGTAAAGTTAGAAACATCACAGTACCTTATTTCCAGTTATACTATAAACAGTAACACAAGCAGGATGGTGCTGGTCAAAAAAATAATAAACATGTAGACTAATGGAGTAGAACAGAAGACACAGAAATTAAACTGCTCAACTGCAACCATCTAATTCTGGACAAAGTAGCCAAAAGATATTTTGGAGAAAATATCTCCAAATATGTTAAAAGAGGACCTCCTTAACAAATAGTGCTGGGAAAGTGGACTTCCATTTGTAGAAGACTGAAACTAAACCCTGTCCCTCACTCTATATTAAAATCAACCCAAAATGCATAAAATTCTATGTTTAAGATATGAAATTGAAGACCAGGGATACAGCTCTGAGACATAAGGGCCTGCCTGACAAGCACAAGATCTTAAGTTTGATTCCCATTAGAGAAAAAAAAAAAAAAAAAAAAGACCTGAAACTGAATCTGCAAAAAAGAAAACATAGGATAAATACATGAAACCAAACATATAGATAATGACTTCTTAGAAGGGACTCCAGTAGCACTGGAAATAAAGGCAACAATCAACAAATGGATGACAATGAATATAAAAGTTTTGACATAGCAAGGGATACAACCAAGACAAGAGATGGCCACCAAAGTGGGCTAAAATCTTTGCTGGCTACTTTCTGACACAGAATAAATACCTAGAATATATTCCTGGTGGCAATGTAAATTAGTACAGTCACTGTGGAATCAGTATGGAGATACTATGTCTTGCTACATACCCAAAAGAATTATAGTCAGTATAAATATACTATAAAGATAGCTATATCTACATCTATTGTGGCCTCGTGATAATGACCACGAAGTCAAATCAAGATAGATGCCAATAAACAGGTGAATATATATATATATATATATATATATATATTTTATGACAACCATAAAGAATGAACTTTTGTCATTTGTAGGAAAAGAGAACAATTCAGAGAATATTATCTTGAACAAAATAAGCCACACTCAGCAGTACAAATAATGTACACCCTTCCTAATAAAGTCTAAAACAAATGACAAGAAAGAACAGAGAAACTAGAAAATGGGAAGTAGAAATAGGGAAACAGGAAATAATGGACAGATGAAGGACTTATAATGGTTGGCTATTACAGCATAAGTAAATACAAATGCATTATACTCATTGACATCTCCCTCAGAATATGAAATTAGGGGAGAAGGAGGGACAAGAGGGTGCAGGAAGTGAAAACAGCTAAAACATGTCATGCGTGTATCTGAATCTGCCAAAATGAAACCTATGATTCCATTTTAAAATGTGAACTAATAAAAAATAAGATGTGAAAAATCTCATATAACACAGCAAATATGAAAGATGAGTGAAGAGAATATTTTCTAAACACATAGGCATCAATTTCTATTTAAAAATATGGCACCTAACATTTATTGAACATTGAATGATAGACTGTGCCAACTGTATTTTTATAATTATTCAATCAAATAATGCCCTAATAAACAACCACTGAGTACTTGCTTTATGCCAGATATTGATCTAAATGTAGCTTAAACAAAAAAGAGACAACTCCTACCCTTATGGAGTTCACCTTGTTCTTCTGTAAGTAATCACAATTTAACAACTATAGTAATACAAATACTAAAAATAATAGTATCAGATCCTATTTATTGAGAGCTGTCTATAATTTTAAAATAACTCTTCCTAATTGGGTCATAAAAATTAAAGTGCTGTTTATTATCCTAATTTTCTATATGATAAATCTGAGTCTCACATTGAACAAGACACTTTTTCATGTGTGGTGTACATCATTATAATACTTCCTAAATACCAGTGGGCATATGAATGAACACAGACCTTACTAAAACAGTCAAAGTTTGGGTAGCATCTTTCAAGATTCTGTCCACTGATGTAAAGTTAATTTAAAGGAGATAAAAATGTTAGCAGATTTAAAGTGGTTTGACTAAAACATTGGTGCTTATAGTGTGAATGGTGAGATTGTGAAGTAGAACCAGAGAGGTTAGAGAACACTTTGAAACAGGGATGCTGCTATAAAGTGACATGTGGTAGGCTGGAAATCATGGTCTCAGGGTTTTGAGCTCTTACAGTAAGAGATGGAATCCACAGACCCAGCTTTTGCCCTGGACTTTTTGTTTTACTTGCTTTATTCAGCTGAGTAAGTGACTATAGTTTCCACATCTACACTCTGCAAATGCTGCTGCCATCCTGGGTAAAGGCTAAGCTTGCACCACTGAATAGTCAGAGATCTATGGGGACAAAGAAAGTCGAGTGCTGAGGTCCCAAGAACAAACATGAATGAGATCATCATAGGCATTTCTACCCTTGTGGCTGTCTGGTGCCATCTAAACCCACCACATGAGTAGGCCCACCCATGTAATTTTTAAGCATGAAATGTCAGAGTAACTTATTGCATAATGGGAGAGTTAACAGCAGAACTGGCTGTGCCTCCATTTGGTCCAAGGTTTGGCCAGAATTTCTCTCTCTCCACCAGCACTTGATGCCTCACCTCTTTCACTAAGGCGTAAGTTCCATGGAACCTATTTGGAATAGAAATTAAATTATAAAATGAAAGAAGAAAGTTAATATGATTATAACTGATGCCCCTTTTTTACTACTGTTCTTGTAATATTTGCTTAAGTTTTCTGAGAATTGGCATGCCATGGGTGAGCCTTAGAGTTAACTCCGGGCTCTGAAGTCCATTTCCACATTGTTGGCAAACAGACCATTCCTGTAGCTGTTCACTCCCTGGATATTTACTGGACATATACCGTGTCCAGAAATGCACCTTGACCAAATGGTAGAAAAGTACAAAGATGTGTATTTTCCCCAGGACAATTTTTGAGTCTCGTGTCACACTCCCGTCTCAGCATCTAGGGTTGTGCCCCCAGGGCCCAGCGGAGTGGCTTAGCGCACCCCTTCACCTCTGTGATCCTCCCTGCTCCAACTCCACCGCAGTGCTGCCTTAGCTTTATGCTCCCCACGTGCTCCTCCTTTCCTGACACGTGCTGCTTCTTCCCTCAATTTCCTCTCCTGGACCTCATTTTCTGCTGTTTTAACTTCCACATTTAGTTCTACACATGCTTCATCAATAAATCGCTCCCACTCATTTATCTCCCTGAGCATCTCCAGTTCCTCTCCCATCACTCTCAATTTCAAGAGAGCTCCTCTTTCAGAGTATGCTTTGGTGTCTAGAGGAAAGGGCTTTAAAACTTTCTGGATTTTTCCAATGGCGTGATCCCCTCCGCCCCACTCACTCTCACAAATCTCTCTGTTTCCCATTCAACTGTTTTCTAGCCCCATCTCCAGCAGCAGATATCTTGCTAGTGGAATAACTGAGCTTGATGTAGTTCATTCTTTTTAGCCTAAGGGTCTATCATTTTCTCTATAAAACAAAACAAAAACATAAAATTCAAACAACATTTAAATGTGAATATATTGATACATCTAGACTCTGCCAAATACTTATGTTGAAAGCTTTTCTTTTTGGGGGTAGGGAGGGCCGGGAAGTGAACTCAGGACCTTGAGCTTGCCTTGCACACATTTGGGCCACTGAGCTGTATTCCTGGCCCTGAAAACTTCTTTTTGAATTAGTTTATCTACCAATAGGTAATTAATTTAGCATCAGTAGTGTTTAAGCGTCTTAGTATATAGAGACACTGTTGTGTGCTGGGGAGCATGCTATGCACTGGGGTCATCCGTGCCTTCCAAGGATTTAAAAACGAATAAGGAGTTAAGACACAAACATGACAACAGAGCTGCCAACAGCTTTTATGGGATCGTTCTAATGACAAAGCTGCTGAAAAAGAAGCCATGGCATGAAATGATTAGATCAACCACTAAGACCCTAACAACTTACTTAACAAGCTGTCTGATCTGGGTTTGTACCAGCAATCTTTTGTTGGCAGAGCAATTAGGAGAATGCAACACTTTATCTTTGAATGTAGTTGCTTATGGAAACCCAGCATGGTGAGTAGGGGGGCAGTGGGATTTTAGAGCACTCTCCTGCTCCCTTTCCTGTCTCCTCCCTGGGGAGCACAACTCATACAAAATCCTCCATTGTGAAGCTTCCACCCTAGGTTCATTGGGAAGGTAAAGAAATGCAAAAATCTAACCACAACAGCTCTAAAGCTTTCTGAAATAGAATGTAAGACATCGTGTTTGGCCTTTTAAAATTGTACTCAAGAGGCCACAGATGACTTTTAGTCTCCGAGAAGTCTATGCCAAAAATGTTTAAAAACCACCACTGCAATCATACAACCTTACCAGACTCAAACAATTAGGCACAGTAAATCTGGTTTTACATTTTAAATTTTCAATCTGTGAAGTAAATGACTTTTCTGGAGCTACCTAAACACTCATTATGTTTTTCTTTGGTTTTGTTTTGACGTTATAGTTCTTGTTGCATATACGTAGTTCAAACACTCTTATGAGTTCACACATAAAATGTCACATATCCTTCACTCTGGTCACAGCCGTGCAAATGTGCTCAAATGCAAAAGTTTAATTTACAAGATGAGATTTCTAGACACAAAGTAAAAATAAGCACCTAGATATTTCCAGAGAAAGTTTTGCTTCTTCCTCCCGATTAGGTCTGTGAACCATGTGCTGCTCTTTTGTGTACACTCTAAATCTTCCGTTTTTAGGGTTTCTTTTGGCACTTTGCTCAAGGGTGTGACAGCTCCCCAAATACCTCTGCAATAAAGGTAAAGTGACCTTGAAATCATGGATCTCATATAATTTCTTCTTGTCTATCAAGAAACTTTATTGTAGTCACTCCCTTGATACAATCTTAATTCCCCTAGAACTTCTATAATATCCACAGATTATTGTAATTTGGTTGTTTATACCCTTTAAAGATAATGAAATTGTATTGCCATTTTAGTAGTGTTAAGGGAAACTAACAGAGGTGTGTAGGCCACGGGACCACCCGCTTTCTGAATTGCTGTTGTCATGAAGTCGGTTAAAGTTGTCATTATAAGTGTTCAGCCCCCCGTGTTTCTTTGTATATGTACAGTCTCCTACCCTTCTGTTCATCCTCCATTGTATGACACAGCACAATGGCTATATGTCTTGGCCTTCTTGGGCCAGATGTATCTCTATTCTGTCTATATCACCTAGGCTCATGTAGTCTGTTATAACAACAGAAAAGGGATTAACAAAGTGGACAAATGCCCAGTTTAGTTAAACCTATCCTCTCACTTATTTAGTGTCTGTATTGAAGCAACTGCTGGAAACTATTACCAGAAAGAGTATAAATTTTTACCACCTATTTGGGAAACAATTTAGCATTATCCCTAATTTGTGTCTATTCAATGAGCAAGCAATTTCATTCTTAGGTGACTAACTCAGAGAAATTGTACATATACACCATGAGGTGTGTATGAGAAACACATATAGTAGGTTTATACTAGCAAAGACAATGAAAATTTATACAGTGAGTCAAAGAAACAAATCTCTAAACCGCAATATGGATATAGCTAATATACAGAGCATGGAACAGAATTAAGTTGCAGAGGCACACATTCAATATATTATAATACACATGGCCAGGCAAACTAAGCAGTATTTGGTTTAGGGTTACATGCACTGCCCACAATACGGGTACACAAAACACACACATGCACGTGCATGCATGTGCACATGCACAAGTGTGAGACAGAGGCAGTATTGGGAGTAAATATATCTTCAAGAAAGAAGATGGGGAAGGAGTAAAGTTGTACAATTACTGGAAAGATTCATATCCATTTCTTGACTGATTCCAGTTTCACATAGGCCCACAGGCTTCAGCTGGGTCTTCTTTGATTATCTGGAGATCCCATCACATTTCCCTAGTCAAACGATGCTCCCACTTTCAGGAGAATACTAAATTTCCCTCCTCTTTTCCACCACACCAATCTCCTGCTCACTTTATTCCTGAGAGATTAGAAATTAAACCAAATATAAGATTCATTTGGGTTGTTTTTTCCCTTTAAAAAGTCTTATATTTTTCTTTTTCTTCAGTAAATTATAAAATCCTAGTATTGTGCAGAAAAAATTAACTGGACAAAATAATGGCTCCATTAGAGGCAACGCTTGCACCATTTTCCCCTCACTAAAGTTGTATTATAAAAAGAATAGTGCAACAATGACTGGATATAGCAAGACCAAATCCTTCAGCACGACTAATCATTTGGAAGTAGTGGTTTAATCAACAGAATTTTTGGTAGATACACATAAAGAAACAATGTTTGAAGATGCAGATAGGGCATCTTAGCTGATTAGCATTTATGGGTGGTCAGTTCAGTCCACAGGAGTGCGTGGGCCTAATTTACTCTCCAATTATGAGTGAAAGGCTGACAGCTGGGTTCTTCCCGGCAGGGAGGAGAATTTCAATAAGGAAGAAGGAGGCGGAGATTGGTCCACCACCCTGATGACCAGTTCAGGAGACAGGCAGGCCTCAGGCAGAGTCAGAGTACAACTTGTGAACAGTCACCTAGTTGGTTGCTCTTCTCTCTGTGGAAAAAGGCCAGGGAAAAGAAAAAGAAAAGGGTAGTAATTATTCTTGCAGTCTCTCCGGGAAGGAAAAAAAATGTTGTTGTAATATCACTCATGTTTGGTCTAAGGGAAAGGGCACTGATACAAACACATAAAGTAAAGAATCTATTCCATCAGCCACACCTGATATTTTTTATTTTCATTAATATTTTCTTACTTATTTTCCCTAAGTTAAGTACTTTATAAAAGTATTATAATTTAATAACCTGAAAATCAGTAGGTTGCTAACTGAATTTTAAACATTGTAGTCAAAAATGACCTCCTCATCTATTGTTTTCTACATTAATAAAGATCACAAATGTAATTTCCATGTCCAAAGCAGAAAATGAAGGCAGACATACATGGAAATAGAACTGCATCTAAACTTTTTCCTACCGATGAGCTACCTATTTGTTTCTGTTTAATTTCCTCATCTCCTATTTTACCAACTCCTTGAGATAAACACACTTTCTGTGCTTTACTTCATCCTTCTTAAGTGGGAAATGAACAATTTCAATTAAGGATTATGGGTCATTTTGTCCCAGTTAATTGAAATTTTCCTGGTATGTGACAAGTACCTCTCCCTCACTGAAATACAAGGCACATTCCTCAACATCATTGGTAATAAGGGAAGGGCTTTTGTTTCTCAAGAACTCCTTTGAACTGCATCAGGCACAATTCACTCAATCAGCAGTCATGGGGTCTCCTCCCAACCTGGGGTAGCAAGGTAAGAAATGACAAGAGATATCTCAAATCCACTTATTTAGTGCATGCTTGGTAAACACCTACAAAGCATAACACAGTATGCTTTAGTTGCAGGCAAAAGAGAAAATGGATATGAAGACATATGAAACACACACCATGTCTTCAAGAAGTTTACTCCTAGAATGGGACATAAACATTGCCAAGTTCTAAAAAGAATGGACCACCACAAGTGCCATTATGCAAAAGATTTCAAAGATTGTAGAGGATACTATGAAGTTGACCTCAGTGGTCATTTTACATGTCAGTACAAAGCCTTCATTCCTCCACAGTCCAGTGACTCCATTCCTTAAAAGATACTCAGAAATAAAGTAGTGTTTAAATTAAATTGCAGCCATGCAATGGACCATTCTGAAGTGTAGTAGTTCAAGAAAGGGTAAAAGTAGTCAGTGTTAGTAATTGTAGTAACAGAAAGAAATAGGAGTTAAAAGGTCCAGGAAAACCAAATTCACTGGAGAAGACAGAAACGGCATTTGCCCAGAAATTATGACTTAGAAAAAGACTGTCACTGAGATTTAAACAATTTTAAAATAGGCATGCCTTTGCATTAACTTCTCAGAATTGCAGTTTGTGAAGTTGAAGGCACAACTGCATTGCAATACATGAATGTAATTGGCTTTGCAGTTACAGATGGGGGCAGGGGGCAGTTCAGGTGGGTAGCTATAATTAGCTGAATTTGTGGTTCTATGAGACAGATACTCTTGATGGGTAAAGTTTAATAAAAGCACATGCTCACTAGTTTACAGCCAATTAGAAATAAGAAATCAAACTTGATTTTTGACTTCTTTATATCCAATTAGAATTGAAACATTAGAATGGATTAGGGCAATAGTACTAGTATTTTTAAAATATTTAGTATAAACTTTCAATTTATTTTGATTCATAAAAATATGATTTAAATTTATTTTATCCACAAAAAGGAAGCTATGAGAGAAATTGTGAAACTTAGCTTACTATTGAGCATTCTTAGGACTATTTTTATAAATAGGGAATCCCAGGATGAAATTGCACATATTGGGCCCCTCAAAGCCGTTAATGACTAACATCCATCAAGACAGAAGCAGGAATTGCCCAGCTGTGTCTTTTATGGTGGAAATTTCCAGGATATTCTGTATGTGTTTTATGTGAGCAGCATGGAGGAAGCGATTTATGGTGTGGTGGGGTGAAAAACTGTTTACTTAAACCAAAATTTAACCAAGGATTGGGACTATTGGAAGCTAGGGGCAACAGACTCAGGTCACTTGTGTTTTCAAATGTCTGGAAGTGGTTTGTGGAATCTGTAGGAGCCCATCACTGCTATCTATCCCTCTGCCATTCAAAGCATTGGACATTGAAGTACTTTACTTTTTATGGGTCCTCAATTCCTGTTCATTGAATGATTGCATGAATGAACATATGAATGAATAATGAAAATGCAAGGTACTGGGACCTAATCAAGCAGGTAACAAGCCTGCATGAAAACTTCCTTTTGTTTATGGTCTATTTCATGTAGAAGAATCTTCTCTTCCCGAGGAGTTCACAACTCACAAGGAATATGCGTTCAATGGCTTCTGTCTCTTCCCCAAAGAAATTCTCAGTAAATGCAGGTGCTTTATACATTGTAAGGAAGTAAAAAGTAATTTTAAAATTTATGAAATTCAGTAGAAATAATATTCTCTATTTCCCTTTCCCATTCCTGTAGAAGTCTCTGAGTAAATCTCTCTGTAAGGTCCCACTCTAGGCTGCAAGCAGAGTTTCAACAGTGGGGTGAAATGGAGTGAGTTCAATTTCCTGTTCTTAAAGAGCACAGTGAGAAGCATTTTTCCAAGGCAGGATTTTCAAAACATAGCAGTATTCTGTTCTTGTTGATTTTTTTAATAAAACAAAGTATGAAAAAATGAGAAAAGAATAATCCTTAGTTCAACAAGAACCAAAGGAAATTTCTTCAGACTTATTCCATTGGCTTCCCTCTTTTAAACCTTTCCCTGAACCTTTTTCTCTGCAGAATTTTGATGATTTCTAAAGCTCTGTAGTTGTGAGCAGCAGTGAATGAGCTACTTCCTGGAATCTGTATTAACTCAACAGCTGGATTTCCCTTGTGGGTCAAGATCTCACTGTGTACTACTACCCTGGAAACCCTTTGTATTCCACCCATTCATTCTCAGGAGAATGTGAGTTTTGCAACTGCTCTAGATTTGCTCCAAATGAGCCTAAGTCTAATAAAGCCCTCCACAACCAAATACAGATCAAGATATCATTCTCTTATCTGGCATTGCTTCTACATAAGCAACCATTTCTGGAGCTTTAAAAAAGAAAGATACAGTCCACATAGCCCCGGTGTCAAAGGTAAACTTATCGCCTAGTTCACAAGCCCCAGGAAAGAAAATGGGTGGTTATTTGAAAAAGCAACTTCACTCTAGTGCCTTCACTATAACGCTGTCATCAACTCATAGCAGTAGGCTGCCTGTCGGCTTGTGTTTCTTTTTCACTGCTTAATCTGGGGATGATGAACTCTAACAGGGTGATAATTTACTAAGATGTAACTTCCTATTGGCTCTAGATTCTGTAGCTTCGAATGTCCTATAAACCAATACATTTCCGTGTTAAACAAGAGCAGTAATAATCCGTTGTTCTTACACCAACCTAGAACTTTAAGGGTGGAAATGAAACTCTGGAATTCCACATAGTAACACAGAAAGACAACTCATTTGTTTAAATAGTAATTGCTGAAAGCAGGTATCAGATCCGGGCACCTGACTACAGGTATGGTTCATTATAACCTGTCACCACCCAATCAAAAAATTTATTTGGGTAACATATAACTATCCAAGCTTAACACACGTTAACATCATGAGCAATGAAATCACACTCAAAGCAAAGGGTGCTGCAATAGCATCAGAATAAGAAAATAAATTTAAAAATTTAGGAATTTTCAGAAATTCACAAGCTCACCTCTAAGGTCATTAATCCCAAAAGCAAACTAGAATTTGTCTAAAGTAGGGAACAGTATTTGTTTTAGAAGATACAGACTATATTCTATGACATCAGAGAAAGACAACATATTTTTAGCACATAATTATCCAAACAATTAAGGTGCTTTAAAAATCTGGTCAATTAAGTACTTGTTTTAAGGTTTTATGCATTTTTACAAGTTCTACTTTTATACATAACAAATATTTCTACAATGTAAATTAATCAGCAGGCATTAATATATGATTTATCACTTTATACACATAAACTGTATAATGTATTTGTATTATCTATATATATGTTTCTATGATTTTTAAAAATTATAAATCTCTAAATTACTGGGCTCAATTTTACTTAAAAGTTTTCATACATGCATTCTTGGCTTTACATAAATCCTCTCCCTCCTTTAGTGTAGCTTAACCCCCTTGAGTGCTAAATACTGAAAAACATTCTAAACTCCACTGTATCACAATTATCTCTTTACCTTTTCAAGTTATCAGTAGTAGAAGGACAGAACAGTACTTGCTTTAGAAGATACAATCCATATAAAGACACCAGAGAAATACCATATATTTTAAAATGATAGTAATCAAAACTATTAAACTGCTTTAAAAATTTGGATAAATTAAATATTTAATCTTAAGGCATTCCAAACACAAGATATCAACAGATATTTAGGAAACGTAGCACAATGACTTTGCTGATCCAGAAGACTGGAAGAATCTAGGTGGGTAGAATGTTAGTGCAAATGATACTTAATTGTATCAGAAAGAAAACTAGGCTCACTCTGGGGGAGGCCAGAGGCCACAGTGCAGAGCAAAGTTGGAAGAAGTTGGAGCTGGCTGACAAACCAGCATCATGAGTTGATTCTTAGGCAAAGTAGAACTTTACAAGTGCCTGTGCCTCCCATTAGGTTGTAAAATTTTTTGTCTGGGGATTATGAGGATAAAGGCCATATTGTATGGACAATTCTGTAATAATTTATAGTTTAATTTTTTCTCATCTATCATATATTCAAACACCCGTAGCCAGAAACTACATTGTGTCCATTTATACCCCCCCAATACACTTTTGCCAATGGACACACTTTGAGCTTTAATTAACATGATTGGTATTAGACTCTCGGTATAGAAGCAGATCAATTGGAGTCAAAACTGTAATACAGCCTGTTTCCATGCTTCAACCCTTGCCCTCCCCCTCCCTGCCCCCTACACTGAAAAGGTGTTATGCTGTCCAAACAATGACTGATAGAATATTCTGACTTTATTGGCCCTGAGTTAGTTGCAAAATTTTTCCATAGGGCATTGAAGGTTTAGGGGTGCATGCTAAAATCTGCTCTTGGATAGAATGTGTTGACTGCTATTTAAGATTTCATTGATCTTATATCCCTGGTTATGACTTCTGCCATTGTGGGGAGCATACACTTAAAAGTGAAGAACAGTTTCTATTTAAAGTGTATTTAAGTTCAAAATTTTAGGTCCTTTCGTTTTTTGGAAACCTGAACCTTTTGGATCAGCATTGTCCTTCCTCCTATTTCCTCACTCTTCCACCCCAGATACTGACTCTTATGGAAAGCCTACATCCAAGCCCATTTTGGATGTGCCTGATTATGTTCCCATGACATGACAATAGTTGTCTCATCTTCTTATAATTGCCTAAGTGCTCATCACTAACTGTATTCCACACTTTGTTACTTTCTCCTAACTGAGACACAGTGAGCTCCATCCACAAGTGAAAGGGGGAGAGGTTTATTTTGGCTCACAGTTTGTAGGGGTGTTAGTCTTGTCTGCTGGTTACCAGGCAAGGTGGCATAGTAGAAGGGCAGAGCAGAGGAAAAGAGCCATCATGGGATGGTTACTGGGAAGTAGAGAGTGAAGGGAGAAGTAGAGAACAGATAAATTCTTCCAGCCTGTGCTTGTGACCCACCTCACCCAACCAGACCCCACCTCCTAACAGCAAGCCAGTTATAAGCTCATCAGTGAACTAATATATTCATGATAGCCATGCCACAGTATTGCAAACACCTCCCCAAAGCCCAGCCTAAGAGCACATGAGGCTTTGGAGGTACATCCAGATACAAACCATAACATGCACCTTGCTATGAGCTTATTTGGGGTAGAAATGTAATCTTCTGCTGTGTAGTGATGTATGATAGATCTGTATTGGATGGAGAAGTATGAGATCACGTCAGCTCTGGGCCGGCCTGCTGTCTCCGTGGATCAAGACATCAGCCCTATCCTTGGATTTGTCATCTTAAATTGTAGATGATGCCACCTTTCCATCTGCACGGGAGCATAATACCAACTACAGTCTGCCGCTAACCTGCGCCATTCTCGAGAACTAACTCAATTACTTCTACTTCTGTTGAACTACATGCAACTGCTCCAGGCCAAAATAATGTGCTTTTCTCTGACTACAGCACTCAGTGTTTAATATGTGTGCAACAAATTCCTTACCACACACTGTTCTTGGTGTGATGTCTACAGTTCTGGTCTATTCTTCATACATAAAGGTCTTGTGTTTCCTTTCCTACTTAATCTCTTTGTTCGTCTAAGCTCTGAGTGGGCACAAAGAGCACCCCAAATGGTATAGAATGGCATGGAGTTTTCCTAATCTAAATGACACTGTAAATCCTGAGAGCAAGGTTTTGGTCTATAGAGCTCTACCCTGATTTGCACTGGCCTAATTTCTGGTGATGAATGAAGATGCTAGGCAAGGGATGCAGGAGGAGATGGAAAGTAATTGGCAGAGTCAGAACTGTCTCTTTGTTATTTTGTTACAAATAAACTCCCGCAGTGGAAACTTAACCTCAGTTCTTGCGTCCACATCTACTTATATGCAAAACCTCCCCCGACAGATCAATCTTTACACTGCAGTGCACTCTCTTGACAAGATATGTTTGGCTTAGCCACTGTTGATGTTTGTTCTTGAAATCTCAGTTGCGTGGCATGGTACACTCTGAGAGCAAAAATGGAGACACTTAGTTCATATGCGCAGAGAACGGGCAAGATGCAAACAGAAAGAGACGGTCCACAGCAGGGCGGCAGGAGTGGTGGCAGCTGAGCAGGACTTAATATGTTGTGATGTATTGAATCTATGAAATGTCTGTTCACTAGCTAGTCAAAGTAAATTCAGAAGGACACAAGAAGGGATTTATTTTTTTCTTTTTAAAAATGTTATTCATCATTTCTTATGCTTTTGGTTATGGCTGAGTGATGTCCTTTGAGATTCCACTGTCCTTAAACTCCCAGATAGCACCATTGACCAAATTAAGTGAGTTTGTGCACAATCTCTCTCTCTCGCTTTCTTTCTTTCTCTCTCTCTCTCTTTCCCTAGAGAGTGGAGACTTTATTGGTATTTGGGGACTGGATTTTACTCTCAGAAAGGCATGGGCTACAAAGTTTGACACTCCCCATAGGTAAATTGCTTGAACTTTTTGCTTCTCTTCTAGCACATAGCTTTAATGTAACATTGCACAAAGTTGATTGAGATAATTTACATACATGTCTGTGTTGCTCATCAGATAATGTTGGCAACAAAGACTGTACTGTATCCTTTTATGTTTCCCAACAGAGTGGTCCAGCAGTGAAAATAAAGGAAACTCTCATGAAATGTTGGCTGAACAAGACACTTTCATATCAGTGAAAAATTGTCTATGCAAGAGAGGAAACAAAAAGGTAAACTAAAGCTATTTTGAGCCAACTTAAAGGCAATGCAGATAGTATTAGATTATTAATTAAATTGTAATTTTCCTGTGGGTAGTCCCCAGAGAAAATGCTATTTGAGCATATTACCCTGGATGAAGCTACCAAGCAAATACTTCCTGTAGGGCTGGTTTTAACCTGTGTGGCTGGAAAGAACAACTAAATAAAACATGGCCTGTGCTAAGAAGAATGGTGGATGAGCAGGCCCAAGCAAGGACCCAGAGAATGCAGTGACGTGTGATGAAGGGCCAGGTGGAGACATGGCAACAGTATCAATTGTAAAAGATCAGAGTAGCATACAAGGCAGTTAAGGCAGTAGGAGAGATAGAAATGCATGGCAATGGAGTTCTAGTTGAAAAATAACCTTTGAGTGATCATAAAGTGACTCATGCTATTTTATTACAACACCCAGGAAACATTAAGTATTACTTCTCAAAGCAAAAATACTCTTCAGTGAGGTGGGGAAGTACTGAGATCACGAAGGCGCTCTTACATATGCCCCCAAATAAACTTGTCCTAATGAAGGCAACTTAGTGTTTTATTAAAGAGAAGTATGCTCAGTGGAGAGACCTTGACTGTTTACTGGATGACACTGATAAAGTCATCTAATTTCCCGGGACACCACTCTCCTCTTTTAAAATGTTTGTAACAGGGAAAACCCACCCAGATTTAACCTCAGGACATAGAAATCTTTAAATCGTGAAAGAAAAATCATCTACACCAACACAGAAGTTCACCTCATCCTTCACCCTTTATCAGGCTATAAATCATACTAAAATGAATTAGTTGCATAATTTTTATTCTTATACAGACACACTAGTGTTTGAGGCATTCAGGACACTTTCTCTTGCCCCTCAGTATCATTCATTTGGCAGCCAGAAATTTATCAGACCCATTTAATCATTTATATTTATATATTTTAACATAGAGAATAAGTGTATCTATGAGTAAAAACTTCCGTGTGATGCAGAGTCAGGTGCACTATCAGAAGAATATAGATTGATGGGGACCATGGCAATTTCACATTCCATAGGTGTTCCTGCTTGGAAGGTCATTAAGCCGACATGCATAGAAGCAAATGCAGATTTTGTGGCAGAAATCTGCAATAAATGCATGGCTGATGGAAAGTCAAAAGTGGAGGCTGAACTGTTTTGAATAAGGCAACAAAAATGTGAAACAGTATGTATTTGTGGCTAGTTCTAAAATACATAGCTAAATCTCACTTGCTGAAGGATGATAAAATGTAAATCAAGAAAAGAACCTAGAAACCTCTGGAAATGATCTCTGATAGATGGAAGAGATTACCTTTCTCAATAGGATGCAAGACTGCTTGGTCTCATCTTTTAAAAATGGATTACAACCACAGCAAAATATAAATTAACATGAAAAAATTAATAAATCAATGTGCATAGCACATAAACACAAATTTTAATAGCATAACTGCATTAGTCAGCTTCCCCATTGCTGAAACACTGTGTTCCACATCTACAATTTAAAGGAAAAAGGTTTAATTTGGCAGTTTCATGAGATTCAGTACAAGATCAATAGATTTAAAACAGAGACCTCATGGTGGACAGGTATGGTGGATCAAGGCTCTTTAATTCATGGCTAGTGGAAGCAGAACTGGAGAATAGTGGCAGAAAAGAATGGGTGAAGAACCCTACTTAGCAGCACAATCACACTTCCACAACTCATCCAAATACCCCCCGGAGCATGCTCTACACATCTGCTAAGTAATCCTTAACCCAATGAGGTTGGCATAGTAGGATTAATTGTCAGGAATAAAAGAACTGACTTTAAATAGATAGAATCAATCACTGATTTGAAGGTCAAACTTGAGGAATTGTCAGAGATGGCAGAGATCAGTGTAGTCAGACAGATAATGTCTTATAGAGGTAACCCAAAACAGGTCAGATACAGAATGTTTCTAAAAAGGGAAGGGAATAATGGATACAGAGAAAAACATGAATAAGGTAGCAAAAGGCAATTCTCTCTTCAACTCTAGGAAGATAAGTACAGATTGAAAAGTCTATAGGTTTCAGAGCAAACTCAGGGGAAAAAGTCATAGGTAGAGCCAAATCAGAAAATTTCTTGTGGTTACAAAACTAAGAAAACCAAGGAAATAGACAATATTAGAAGCTATAAAAATTACCTTGCCACTCACTCATTTGCAAAGCAAAATGCTGAAGGATGGGAACAACATGCTACTAACAAAATTTGAGAATCAAGAATTTTATGCATGACTAAGTTATCTTTCATTTGTAAAGACCTTCTCAGATATGCATGTAACCTCTCTGAGGAGAAAATGTGACAGAAATATAGCAAGACGTACAAAGACAAAGAAATACAATAATGAAGCCATTTACATGACTTTAACTCAAGGCTTGCTGTATAAAACAGAGTCCACATATTAACAATTTCTCTAGGAAAAAGATATTGCAAAAAGAATAATATGATCGTAACAACTGAAGCATGTATTAGTGTACTTAGGTTACTATGACAAATTACAACTGTGGCTTGCATAACAAAGATGTATTTTCTCACAATTCTGGGGACTAGAAGTCTGAGATCAGGGGTCAAAACTATTAGGCTGTGGCCTCTCCTCTTGGTTTAGATATGATGCTTCTTATTATGAGCTCACACGGCCTTTCCTCAGTACGTGTGCACTTCTAACCTCATCTGACCTTAATAACCTCCAAAAAGTCTCATCTCCAAATACAATTACATTGGGAGTTACAGTTTCACCTTTGAATTTGATGAGAACAGAATTCATTCCATAGCAGGGTAAAAATCATATCATACTGAATGTATTACAGTTATATTATATTTCTTAGCCATTAAGAGATGAGTCATAAAGGTAGCTTCTTTTTAATACCGAAAATTAGAGAGATGTGTATTAAATAGTAATTTTGGAAAAAGTCCGAGTAACTACTAGTTATGGGAAAATCTTCCCAAATCTGAGAATGAGAGAATATATGCTTCAAAGTGGGAAATGAATGGTAAAGATAGATAAATTAGTTGAACTATCTGGAAAAATAAAACAACAATAAATGTAGAACAATTATACAATTATAATGAAGGGAAGCTCTCATATTAAAATATATAAGTTTACCTGTGTTTTGAAAGAAACAACTATGTAATGCTTATAAAAGTTGCATCAAGTTAAAAAACAGAAAATACTTGAAGTTTCAACATGTCAAGATATACTTTGACAGATGAATAAAAGGAGTATAAGGGTGACAGTAATAAATGAAATAAAAAATCAAAAATATATTTCACAGTAAAAATACAACTCAACAAGAAGATACACCAGAAGAAAATTTATATATTGTACAATAAAGAATTGACAGAGTTTAACCAAATTTTCAAACTGGGAGAGATAATTTACAGTCCTGGGACCATAATAGTCTTGGAAATGTTTAACAAAATGCACAATATTTTACAGATCCAAATGGCAAACAGTATATAGAGACAAGTATTTGGAAGAACAAAATATTATAACATCTGGTTCTTGAATACTGCTCATATGGCATATACAAAGAAAGGCAAATATACCCACTTTTCCAACAATCATTGAACACTTCCAAAATTGATTATGACAAAACCATG
The DNA here is from genome assembly GCA_004027595.1 of Dinomys branickii. Lineage (NCBI taxonomy): Eukaryota > Metazoa > Chordata > Mammalia > Rodentia > Dinomyidae > Dinomys > Dinomys branickii. Next base: position 29,578 of record PVLD010007945.1, on the reverse strand, counting down.
ACACCATGGTTCTCACTGGACCAAAATACTGAATAGTAATGTAAGAGTTACAACAATCACTAGTAATCATTCTGCACTCACAAGAGATATACTCAGTGTTTCATTTGTGTTAGCCTTTTTATTCAAAATAAGAAGCAATTTTATGCAATTATGTCTCCATTTCACATTTGAACATTTAGACTTAAATCTCCTGCCCAAGATTGCATGACTAGTCAGATGTTAATTCAGTTCTTGAATGTGAATGTGCATATGCATCCTGTGGAGGTCTTATTGAACCCCATATCCAAAGTTTCTGACTCAGGGATCAGGATGGGGGGCAAAATTTTGCAGTTTAAACACGAGGTGCTGGTAATGCTGCCAGCCTAGATCCCCGAAGCACTGAGCCAGGTGATGCTGAGGACAATAACTTTATCTACTGTACTACTTTGGAAAAGGAGAAATTACAGAGACCAGGTTCTGACAAAAATGCCATAAATTTAGAAATTTATAATTAGCAAAGCTAAAAAAAACCAGTTCTTGCAAATTTAATTAAAATAAAAAGCAATAATTCCCAAGTTAATCAATTTAATGCATTTCCAATTAAAATTCCAATTGGATTTTTTTCCTTTGAACTTGACAAAATGATTCTAAACTCCATGTGGATGAATAATAGAAAAATAATAACCAAGACAAATTAGAAAGAGAAGAGTATTTGGGGTGACTTATTTCAATATATAATAAAACATTAGAGATTTCCATTCAAGATTGAATACCCAGAAGGTTCTCACTTCACATTGCTCTAAAATCTCCACTGAAACACTGAAATGAAAGCTTTGAGGTGTGACAAGGAATAAACCAATAATAGTGGTGAGGAAGGGCAATACCAATGGTGACAGAGTGCAGGAACTTGGAGAAGATGAAAGTGGATGGAAACGTGGTAGTGGATACGATCAGAGGAATGAAACTTTGGTCACCTGGGAAAACCCAGAGGGGACCGGACTACTCAGAACCTCGCTGGCCTTTCAACCTGCAGGAAGAAGGCTTTGTGGTTCAGTGGAGGTTCAGATGCGACACTGCAGGTGTGAGAACTGACAACAAAGAGTCTGATTGAAGTTCTGTAACTCAAACAAGTGAACTGGGTGACATTTCCACCCCTGGCTCTTCTTCTTTTGCTTGTCCTCCCTCCTTGAGTTGGAGCAAAGGCATCCTGACATTTATCCCCTGGTACAACAATAGGCCATTGTTCTCAGCTGACATGAAGTGAGTGGTAGAAGATGCTTAGGGTGGTGATGTGGGAACCTGGAAGGAAACATAGGCTTATTCTGACGTGGGGATCTTCAACCTTAGAATCAGCATCATCTTGTTCAGCGAAAATTTGAACAAAGTTGTCTGGAGAAGTTGAACTGTCCAAGAGAAAGAACATGCAATGTGGGCATGTGAGATTTCCTTGGTATCACAAAAATCTTAAAGCAAAATCTTAGCTCCAGTAAAATCAGGGAGCAAAACGAAAAATAGGGGAATCAACCCAGGAGACCATTCAAGATACAGACTAGGGTGGTAGCCTTGCATACAGGCTTACTCAAGACCCAAATTAGCCCACAACAGTGACCTCCAGCAACAAAGATGATTGGGAAAAATACGGCAGTTGATAGAATATTTGATAGTGCAAACTTTATTATTATGACATGACCATCAGCAGGAAAAATATTCAAGGTGGGAAAAGAGTTCACCAGAAACTCCTGTGTTAAATCAAATGTATTCCAGAACATAAGTACAATCAATACACAGAACTGGCCCTAATACAAACAACTTTTAACAAAGAACTAAGCACACATTACTGAAGGGCACAGTCAGCTAAATAATTACCCTAGGAAGGTGGGAAGCCTAGAGAATGGGAAGAGGAAACATTAAATTCCAACCCATGATAGCCAGAAATTGGTAATGTCAAAATTGATAAACTAAAAGTAACATATATGTACAGAGTTTGGGACCTTACTGGAAATATGCCTTCAAATGGCTAAAGCTGGAAGACTCTGGAAAACAGAACTCTGAAATGGAGAGCAATGGTCCAGCCCAAAGTACATTCACTATAAATATTACTGTGCGTGTGATGCTTGGGATTGAACCCAGGGCTTTGCGCATGTGAAGCAAGCTCTCTGCCACAGAGGTATATGCTCAACTCCAGTAATTGCTGCTTTTGAATGGGATATTTTCCAAGTATAATGTCTCCATGAAAACTAAATGTCAATACATTTAAAAATTAGATTGCATTTTATTAGGGTCATGCTCATTTTCAGTTTAATTTAAGGAAAGATGCTTGTGAAAAGAATTATGGTTTTGTTTGTGAGCAGTTCTAACCCCAAATGGCTTTTCACCTTTTCAAGTCCTCTTTAGTTTCCCTCAGGGGAATTTTACTATTTCCATGAGCAGACATCCAGTGAAGAGTGAATAAAAAAAAAAACAGCAAAAAATTAAAGCCACTAAAATCAGTTTATAAGATAAATAGTTGATTGGGTCAAATAGATCAATTATTCCCAATACAAGTTAAAGTTAAATAGCTTATGCACAACTATTAGTAGATTTTATTTATTTACTTATTTCTATTTTTCTTTGGCGGTACTGGGGATTGAACTCAGGACCCTGCGCTTGCTAGGCAGGCGCTTATTCCACTGAGCTATATCCCCAGCCCCAGTAGATTCTAAAATAAAGTCTTGGTAGAAAACAAACCAAGAAAATGAGCCCCATACATCTACCTCATAAAAATAAACCCCAAACATCTACTGAATAAAGAAAAAGCACCAGCGATGAAATGACTTAAAATGACACAGAATAAAATATAGAGAAATTTAGACAAAGGTAAAGTAGGCTGATACAAAGAGTAAGTTAGCGGGTATTCTTCATGGCAGGCAGACCTGAGCCAAAGACAAAAAAATTAATGGAAATGAAAAGATTGTCTTTATGGGTTGAACAAAGAAGCATCATTCAATTGGCATTAAGCAAAATGCCACAAGTAGTATACAAATAGATAAGGAAAATTTTCCTAGCAGGAGATCATCATTTATCTCTGTTGTACATAGAAACCTCATACCCCATGGACCAGCCATTGCTCCCCAATATACTTGCAGCATCTACCTGCTCACTAAACATGCAGGAGGATTCCCCCATCACCTCTGCGTCTGTTACTGTATTTCAACTGACCCAGCTTTCCTCATTTATACTGCTTCCAGTAGATGCAAAGTGGTATCCCATATTTCTTGTTTTATTTTACACTCACTGCTTTCCAACGAATCTGAGCATTTTTCCCTTGTATTTTAGTTCTTTGGCTAATTTTCCTGTTTACGTTTTGTGCGTTTTCTACTTAATATGCTACCTCTTTCTAAATGATTTGCAAGTGTTATTTACATATCCCAGCTATCAGTCCCTGAGTACTTTCAAATATTTGTGAAAAGATTTCTCCATTGTGTCACTTGTTCTTATTTTTGGGTCTGGTGTTCTTCACTGAATGGAAAAAAAATTAATCTCATCAATTTAATTGTTTCTTATGGTTTGTTTGACATTTACTTTAGGAAGTTTTTAAAATCTAATTTATTAGGTAGAGTTTACATGCAATAACATACTCCTATCTTATTGCACACTTTGCTGAGCTTTGACAAACGTGTAAACATAGGACATATGACCACAATCAGTACATAGGGTATTTTCATCAATCCCAAAGATTGCTTCATAACTTTTCACCATTCTCCACTCCAGGCAACCTCCTGATGCACATTCTCTTCCTGTAGAGTTAGTTTCTGCATCCTAGGAGTTAAAAAGTAAGGTATCGTGTGGGATGTGCTACTTTATGTCAAGCTTTAGTGGTTCTATGAAAAAAAATCATTGCCTATACCATCATGTAGTTATTCTCTTTTGTTTTCTTCTACCAGATTTGGTTCAATGTTCAAGTCTTGAATCCATTCTGAGTTTGTGTCCGAACGACCTCCCCAAAGCCTCATGCAGTTTCAGATGGGCCTCTCTCAGAGGCAGCTGAGTCTAGAGTGTGATTGATTCGTGGTATACTGCTAGGATTAAGGGTACAGGGGTTCAGGGTGGATGGATGGTGGATGGGTCCACTGATTGGATTGGCACCACCCCAATCCTGTAGACTGGATACAACACAAAGGCAGAAAGTAGCTTGCCTCCCCATCGCTTCCTTACCTTTGCTGTCTTATGCTGCCATAGCTGTTTCTCTTCTGAGAGGCTCCTCTGCCAAGACACCCTGCCTTGGGCCCAGAAAATTGTGCACTGAAACCTCTACAAACTGTGAGCTAAATAAATCTTTCCCCCTTTACCTATGGCTGTCAGGTATTTCATCTCAGCAATGAAAATAGTAACTAACACACCATTAGATCTAGTAATAGATCTATATACAAAGAACATTAAATTAGTATTTTAAGTGTTATCTATGCTTTCCGATTCACAGCAGTATTTGTATAAATAATTTGACCTTAATTTTACTGGATTGTCTTTTACTGCACAGTTGTTAGAATTATTTATATATCTGAATAAAATGACTCCACTGGCTGTATTTTACAAATACAATATCCAAAATTGGCTTGATTTATAATTTATAATCATTTTAAAAAATCAAAATTATTTTGTGTTTTGATGGTAAAACTTTATTTTTTTCTCTTGGCAGTTCTAATAAATTATTATCCTATCACATACCTTGCAAATATTCTTTGTTTTCTTCTAGAAGTTCTATACTTTTGGCTTTTAAGTTTAAATTTATAGAGGTTTGTAAGCAACATTATAAATGATGTGAAATAAAAATAGAGATTAATTTATTCCTGGTGGGACACCAGTTATTCCAGCATCCTTAGTTCATCAGTATGATTTCTGGACTTTGACCATGCTCATCTAATGCATGTGTGTGTATACATTTACACACACATGTGTGTTATTGAAGACTCTGGAAATATGCATTCATATGTAGTACTTATGAATATATATGTACTATATATGTTATGTATATTTCTGGACTGCATCATCCATATATGTTATCCATCTCTCTGTGAGTTGTTAGCCCTCAAATAATAACCCAACTCATGATAAATGTGGCTTCATAATAAACTAGATATCAAGCACTGTAAATATTCCAGTTTTGCTCTTTTTTCTAGAAGTTATATTGGCTATTATACGTCCTTCACTCATCTGTATTTTAGGGTCACTTGTAAACATTCAAAAATCTTGCTGAGAAAATGATTAGACTTGCAGTGAACCTGTACAGAGATCTGGGGAGAATGCACATCTTCACAATATTGAGTCTTTTGAATTAAGACCATGATAAGTGATATATCTCTTCACTTAAAAAATCTTTGATATCTAGTCACAATTATGCTTCTTAGTGTATTGCTTTTGTATCTATTTTATTAAATTTATTCTTAATTATTCATTTTTTTGTATTATAGTACAGGCTCATCAATCCCATTTTCTAGTAGTTCACCTCTCAGAGAAATCTAGTTGATTTTTATACTGATTTGGTATTCTGAGACCAGGATAAATCCCTTTATTAGGTTTAAGTATATTCCATAGGATTTTCTATCTGAGCAATTGCATTAGTGAATGAAGACAGCCTTATTTCTTCCTTTCTGCTCTGAGTATCTTTTATTTTTGGCTTGCATTATTGCACTTATTAGCACTTTTCTGTGCAGTAAAACATCAAGCAGTAGAAGCATACAGTTTTGCCTTAATCTCTGTTGTAAAAAGTGAATCTTCCAGTCCTTCACCATTAAACATGTTACCTGTAGAGTTTTCAGGTTAAAAAGCTCCCTTATAAGCCTAATTTGCTGAGTTTTTAAAAACATTGCTATGAGTTGAACTTTGTCAAATATTTTTCTGAACCTATTAAGAAGATCACATTTTAATCATTTTGTTCCATTAATGTTGCTTGATTTTTTAATGTTAAGCTGACACTATATTCCTAGAATAAACTCTGCTTTGTCATAATGTATTATCTTTATTCAGATTTCTGTAGTATTCTATCCCTAGTGGCTTGTGCTTTTAAATTTTATTTTTGAAGTCTCTGTCAGCCGTATATCACAGAGACACTGTACTCCTACAAATTATTAATGCTTTAATATTTTCATTTTATACATAGAATTTTGAACCAGAGTCCATCCAGTTTTCTTGTTCTTCACATGAAAAGCCAGTTTTTCAAAACTGTCCTAGAATTTATTTTTTCCCAATGCTTCATGGTGCCATCTTTATTGTTTATGAACCTCCCAAGTGTATGAGTCTCTGTGTTAGTCATGATATGTCATAGACCTACTGTTTAGTCCTTAGCAGAAAACCATATTTGTTTATGTTACTTTATTACTTCTAATGTTATGTCACATTGTCATTGCTCACGTAAATATGTACTTACTTCTACAAACTTTGGTTTTCTTTTACAAATTATTTAATTCTTCCTGGACTTTTCTTCTTTCATGTAAATTTTATGTTAAATTTACCAAGATAAATAATGCCTTTTTTTGTTGGCATCATATTGTAATTACAGACTAAAATAAAAGCTAATATATATTCATATAATATTTAATCATCCCATTCAAGAATATGGACTTTCTGTGTATTTTCAATGACTTCTATGTACTTATTTCACACTCAAAACTTTCTGATAAGAGCTCTTACTATTTTTAATCAAATTAAATTTTTAGATACATTAAAGGTATTTTACTGCTATTGCAGATTGTATTTTATTTTTACTTGTTGTTTCATCTCAGTTGCTGCTAGTGCAGCTAAACTTTTACTATTATATAATCTTTACCATTTCTGTATGCATAAACATTGCTGGGCTTTCTTAAAAATAATAGTTATAACAATGGATTTTGTTGCCTTAACAGAATGGTAAGTATGTTATCTGAAAATACCAGCATCTTTATTTTCCTCAATCATCATTTTCTCTCCAATAAATTAATATTGGTCTTTAAGTTTTCTTCAGTTATGCTTTTCCTTGTTTGGTATTGATTTTAAAGTGATAAGCTGTGTTAATTACGAGTAGTTTGTAATTACCATTCCCTTTACTTCCTAATAAGTGTTATTTAAAGGTCTGTCTGTATTTTCCTTGTGTGTGTGTCCATTTGCTTATTTATGTTTAGGTGCTTTAATTTCAGTTGTATATTTTTACACTGAGCAAAAAACCCGAGTTGACAATTTTTTAAAAATTATTGTTAGAAAACACAGCATGGAGGACATTAACTTCTAAAACTTTCATGGGATATAAGTGAAAGAAGGAGTGAATTGTATTGGCTTTCACCATTTTTATTTTGCCAGACCCAATCTTTATCTTTCTCTGTGCTACTGTGTGCCTTGCTAGGCTCAACTCTATGGCCTTAGTCACTCAGGCGCCTTTGACTCTAGATTCTCTTAGGTTCCCATCTGGGAGGCACTGGTGTATGTGAGGCACAGAAAGAGGGATTTATTCTCCTCATCCTTTTCTGTCTAGCTATAAATGTATCCTGTTTGTGTTCCTGTACAGCCACCGTACCTGAACAGAGGCCCTCTGACAGCTTTCATTCTCAGAGGCCTTCTTAATGATGCTTTGGAGTTAATGTAGTCATTCCTTTGTGCTGTTGCTGCTTTTTCACCGTTCTTTGCCGATTTCCTGAATTCTCCCTATGTGCCCATAAAATGTCTCTTCATTAGCTTTTTCTCCCTACTTTCATTTTTCTGAGTGTTTCCTCTCAAGACCTTTACTGATTCACACTCAAGCAGGAAATATCAAATAAAAACATGACAGTACAACTGAGAATCATCAAATGATTGATGAGAAACAACTTCATGAAGAAAAGATGACAAAATTCATTCCTACATGCATTTGTTTAAGCCTTAAACTCTACAGCTGCCCTTAATGACTATAAGCCATTAGTGGGCCCAGAATTTAATTCACCACCAAGCGGCAGGTGCTTTAGCTAACAGAGTAAATACAGAATTCTAAGTGTGGACCCCAATCTGAAATGACCTGATTTGCCCATCCACAAACTCACTCGGCAAGATCCTTGAACTCTTTCTGAGCAGTTAATACCCCTTATTAGAGTTTCTTGCACTTGGGTGTTTGCAACTTGCCTAGTTATGTTACTAAAACAATGGAGGAGCAGGTGCAGGTGGACTGTGAGAAAAAAAGACATTCATGCATAAGTCAAATACTTCTGCTTTTGTTAATTTATTTTTTAATTTCTTTTTTTCCTCAAAAGAGAGGCTGGATATTCAGATTTTTGAAAATACTTTTTTTTGTTCCAGAGGAATGTAAAGATTCAAAATTTTCAGATTCACCTTTGTTTACCCAGATTTTATCCAAAATTCTATATCATCCTCTTTCGCAGCCTACCCTCTCACTCTGAAGTCCGAACCTAGTTGGTGTCTAGCACAACTCTGAAACTGGCGCACTCAGACTTGATATCTAATCTTTGTCCATACTCTCTTTACAACTAAAAAGAGAAGGGAGCCTCTAGGCCTAATTACGGGCCTTGTGATTATTTATCTATTCCTTTAATTATGAGTTTAAATCTTCAAGCTCCTTTTATCAAATTCTTTTTGTGGTCACTCTACTGCAGATGAAGCTGCCCCAGTATCTCATCCTATGTAATAACCATTATCACCATCGCAGCTAAGTGTTTTAACCACTTAATCTTCTTTTATTTGGCCCTCCATTTGCATTTTACTTTGTATCATCACAAGAGACAATTATAATAATTGTAAGTTTGGATTATCAGTGCTCTCCTAAAGATTATAGACATTATTCAAAAATATACACAACTCTATCCCAGAATTCCATCTCTTAGAGTATGGAGGACAGTAGTATTCCTTATACCAATACTTCTATTAGTCAGTGAGTGCCCTTGTGGGAAATAGGTGGTAGATTTCAAATAAAAATTAACATCATAGCCAAGGTTAGATTGCAGCAAAAGATGTTGATGAAACAATTATCAGAGAGATGGAAGCCTTTCTAGATTTGTAGAGTTAAGGAGAGAAACTGAAGGTACTAAAAGCTGGTAAAAGAGAAGAGGTATCATCCACGGTAGTTACAGCATTAGAGGAATACAGTATCTGACCAGTAGAAGAAATCAAGGTGAAATGAATGCTTCAATCTCTCTCTGTCCTAAAAACCCCTGCTATGCTACCAGTCTCTCTCAATGACAAGAAGAAACGATCCAAGCGGGAGGAAAAACTAGATTGTCTGTCCTACTTTGGTCAGCTTCTAGGAAAGTAAATGTCATAAAATGGATCTGAGTAGAAGTGTACCAGTTCTATTTTGCAACCTATTTCATAGGAGTTGTAGTTTTTATCACTGCTGCATGTGAAAAATCCAAGTTTTACAGACAGTGAGACACTTACATTTGCAAAAATGAAATTGTCTGAGAAATAGTGCTTCTCCCCAGTAGATATTCTAAGCATGGATGCTTTCCACTCCATGAATGGTATCATCAGAATGGCCTTCCTCATCACCTAGTATCTTGTACTTGCTAATCCTACCTTGAGGTCAATCACTTTAAAATTCATCTCTAGTCTTGTATTGGATGAATTCTTAGAATTTTACCAGCCTTCTTCTTCCCTGAGATATCTCACTTGAGCAACCTTTCAGTTGCTGCTATTTGCTCTCTGCTTCCTACCTGTCACCACTGCTGGTCTGAGATACCTCCTTGCAACTCTCAACCTTTACTTCGCTCAGGTTGATAACCTTGCAACCGCTCAAACTTAGCTCTGATTTCTCTAGAAATGTAATGTCAGGACTCTCATTGGTGCTTTATACTTTCTCTTTCACAAAAAGTCCTCCTTTCTCACTTTTCCTCATCAATGAATATTCATTTTAAGGTTTTATGTATTTTCTGTCATTTTGAGGGAAAGTATACTACTTAAATATTCTCTAGCATTTCTTCGATTTGAAATATAAAAAAGAAGTCCTAAATGCTGCTAATATTCTAATAACTTTACTATAAACTAAAAGTTCTTGATTAGGAGATGGAAAGACCTATGTAAGGTAAACCTCATAGCCAGTTCAGTTTTCCAATTTTTTTCACTTGCTTTTGTACTAAATACAAGGATATGGAGGAATGCATCAATGTAGAGGAAAAGCATTGACTTAAAATTTAATTTATTTGTATAACGGATATTTGTTTAGCAAGTACCTTTATGAAGACCTGTGCTCATTGGATTAAAGAAAGAAATTGCTTCACCTTCAAAACAAATCCAGAGTGAAATAAGTTTTTGTTAATATGCTACTTAAGGGAAAATTCAAACAGACCTTAGGGTTAAGGAAATGTGCTTCCCAACACAACTTGATATAATGTTCCGTACATTGGATTACTCCCCTCAAAACTGCCACACTGACAGTAAATGTTTAGGCTGAAATGTTTCCCGTACTCATACCACTAATTCTGAAACACATACATTTTGACACAGCTGCACAAAAAGCTCAGCCAGAACACTTGGAGGTAGGTAGTAGTAACAGGTAAATCACAGGATATTACATCCATATCAGTCAGCTTTTCTGAATAATGAATTATCTACTGGAATTTTAAAAATCACATTGTAACACTTTATATCTTGTGGATTGGAAATCCAGAGCTGAATTCCTACACTCAGCAATTGCGTAAGTTGCCAGTGCACAATACCCTTCCACTAAGCATTTTCCCTCTAGCTGCTTTAATTCTAATTGTTCTTCAAGGCCCATCTCCACGCTCTGTCACCATGAGTTCTACAAATGAGACTTCAGAGCAAATTTGCTCTTCTTCTCCTGATGGTCATGTTCTTTTTGCTTCCGTGTTGGGGCATGTTAGGATTATATACTTCCCTTCATTCTTGCACTTGTAACCACATTCTGTGACTGCCTATCAGCAGCAGCTTTTGAAGGGCAGCCAGACAGTGTGCCCAGCAGGTACATGCATGTGTTAAAAACTCAGTGAGTAACCACTTATCTCTCCCACTTCACCATTTATGTTTGTATTAGTATCTGAGATTTGCATTCTTTTGGACATTATGTTTTTTTTTTCCAAAAATATTCTCATGAAGTTTACATGTTTGTATACGTTCAATAAAATTTATGGATTATGCCTTCCCAGAATATTCCACTTACTCAGTTATAAATTTGATGTTCTTTTACAAATGGGAAATCTGTAGTTTGGTCTCTTATTTTACCTTTCTAATTGACATCAAATAAACTGTACCATCTCTGTCACAGTAATTTATTTTGCCTTCCATATTTCTACCTCCGGATATATTCTTTTAAATTATGCCTAGTTTTACCCTGATATGTATGAGAAGCATTTTTCTATTAGATTACAAACTTTAATATCTTTACAATCTTCTTTCACACTATTTCTTTCATTTATATGCTAGGTGATTAAAAGTACAGTATAGGTTGATTAAAATGTACTTTTAACAATACATAGGGACCTTTCAATCATGCTAAATGAAACACAGAATAGCTCCTCAGAAAACAGTTATATATTTATTTTAGTAAAAGTTAATTCTGGAGGTGGTAGTCCTGTGGTTAAAACAGTTACCAATCTGACCCCGTAGTTAGTCTCCTCATGATCCCGTTTCTGCCTTCATGTCCATCTTTCCCATCCTCCATCAGATTCTTCTCGTCACAAGGAAGTTAGCTTAAAGTATTCATACTGCTAAAGTTTCTGCTTTGGGGATCGTGAAGTTGTCATCCAAATAATTTAAGAACTTCTTGAAAGCTATTTGGCTATAAGATATACCATGATAATCACAGTCATGTAAGGCAGCTAAATGTTGAGGGTACCCTGAAAGTTGGTCTCAAATCTATTATTTCATTTCCTTCTAGTCAAATCTATTTAGGATGGTCCAAAGACCTTGCTCACATTTTCTTTATGTATGGCTCTTTAATTATGCTGGTACTTTATCTCCTATATTTCTTTTTGCCATTGATATTAATAACCATGTCTGAAAAAAACAAGCATATATAATGTTCCATTGTAATAATAGTTGAAAAAATGTCTTTTACCCCAATTCATTCTAATATAATCAGATAGATAGATCGATAGATAAATACATAGATAGATAATGCTTCATGTCTGGATGTCCCTCCAAAGCCTCATGAGTCATGGTGGTAGCCTTTTTGGAGGTGGCTGAATCTAGTGTTTGTTATTCGTTCATTGTCCAGTGTTAGGATTGAGGGTGTGAGTGCTACACCCACCCTAGGTAGCCTGCATAAAACATAAAGGGAGGAAAAGAGGTTTGCTCTTCCTTTTGTTCGTATTGCTTTTGTTGTCTTCTGCCACCATGAATTCTTTCTTCTCTGCTACATGCCACCCTGACTTGGAGCCAGCAGATTATGGAATGAAACCTCTACAAACTGCAAGATAAATAAACCTTTCTTTCTTTAAATTCAAGCGTTAGGTATTTTGTCTCAGCAACAAGTGAAAATAACTAAGAATATATATATATATATACTCCTATCAAACTTCTTCATTCCTCTCTCATTCTATTTTCAGAGTGAGGTCCCATTATTTTCCTTTTCATATATTTGTTATAAAATAATTACAACACAAAATATTTCCCATTTACTATAACAGTCGCCTCCAAACTAAAATTATTTCAAGCAAAGGGAACATATTTCCAATAAAAACAAATACGAAGAACAGGTAAAGAAGGAAGCTTTTGGTGAAATAGATCACTTTAGATCTTTCGGTCATATTAAACCAGCAGTACCTTATTCTCTCTAGTGCTAGAATCACAGTAGGATTTGAGGGTTAATGTTTTGATGCAAGAAATATAGGAGAAGAAATTGCGTATCCAGAAAAAAAAGAAATTTTCCAAGAAGTTGCCCTCCTGGAACCAACCACACCTGTGGAAAGCATCTTTTTCATATATAGAGAGCATATACCATGCCCAGGAAATGCTCACCTATTGTATCTCAAAATGAAGCTTCTGACTCACCATCAAAAATATTATAACCATATTGTTTGCGATTTTAATTAGTTTTCCAAACATATGACAAACTAAACTGAATAAATCAAACTGACCTTTAAATTTCTAGAATTATAGCCTATTTAAATGTCCATAATGCTGCAATAATAACCCAAGTTAATAACCATTTCACTCTCCTCCTTGAGAGGCTCTCCGGGTGATACACAACGTTATTAATTCTGGCATGATTACAAATTATTCCCATAGTTCAGGTTTAATACAGTATTGATGTTGTTATTAATATGGATTTGTCAGTAAAGATACAAAACTGAGTTAGTCCCAGCTAATGTCAGCTTTAAGGTTAAAATATAAAAGAACTAGCTTATATTGAAGAAGGCAGAAAAAAACCAATAAGACTAGAGTTTCATTTTAAGGGTATTGGGTTTTTGATGTGAAAGAATTCAAAATGATAAAACTGCAAAAAGATATAAAAAGGCTATATATGTCTGCCTATTATCAACTTAAATTTGTATTATATATATAACATGTATATATACATCATTTTTATGTTTTTCATAATCTCTCAGGGTATATATTAGGTAATATGATGATTCCATGAGGATTGTCAAGAAGTATATTTAAAAAGTTAATCATCACAGTCATGTGAAAAGAATTATTTGTGCTGGGATTATTATTTTGTGAACTATGTGTGATAGCGTGAAAATAAGCTTAACTGTGAATGTGTAACCTGAAAAGAAAGAAAATTTCCCATATATAAAAAACTGGTATGGCAAGACAGGCAGTCAAGCATAATGCTAGAAAGTTCTAACTTGACTCAGGAGTGAACAGAAATTTAACTTTGCAGTGGTTTTGCTTATACTGATCATTTCTAAGCATCTTTGTGTAAGATACTTCATCTGAACTGTTTGATTAAAAGTATTTCTTAGAAAGTTGGTCACAAATGCATGAAATAATGAATGATAAGTGTTTAATGGTGCATGGCTCACAGTAAATGCTCAAAGCGTGAAATTCCAGGTAACAGGCTACCACTATATACAAAAGCAGACATCACTTTCATCATGATATATTCATACTCAGAGAAGTAAAGTAATTTCCACAAGGACTCACAGTTATTAAAAAGAATGTGACGGGATTAAAACCATGTAATATCTAATTACTCAATCAGTTAAGGAGCTGTCCCATCTGCTTTGCTATTTTTCTTAGGTATGATCCCAGATTAAGTACATACAGAGTTTTATTTTTTCATAGAAAAATTATCTCTAAGATTTCTGCTTTCAATAACCTAAATAAACCCCCACAAAAGAGAAATCAGATATCCTGGACAAAATAATTTCTGTCTAAAGGTACCAGATAGCTATAATGAAGTAAAAAGATCTATGGGCAAGACATTAGAAGTAGCAATAATTCAGTAATCTTAATTCAACATTTGTATTTCCTTTACCCTAGAAGGCTCTGCAGATGATAGGAGAAGCAGTTGAGAAGATGCCTGATGTTATTCTTCTCATGACTATATTATATGAAAATGTTTTATAATTTTATAATTGCCACATAATAAATTTTTACCAAAGGCTTTCTACCTAGACAGAATAGCACACATCTGCTATCCCAGCACTGTGGGAGGCTGAAGCAAAAGGTTCACAAGTTCAAGACCAGACTGGGCAACTTAGCAACATAGCAAGACCTTGTCTCAAAAAAATTCATTTTAAGGAGCTAGAGATATAGCACAGTGCAAAAGCTCTGGGTTCAATTTCCAGTGTTGAAAACATAAGCAACTTTTCATGAATGTAGAGTGCTACATGCTACATTCTCCTGAACCCCCTCCCCCAATGCTCATGGATCTAGGAACATAATTTATTATTTCTTTTGTCTAGAATGCCAAATATTGCAAAGTGCTTTCATTTTTTCAAACTTCAAATCCTTTCCTCCATGAAGTCCATATAGTATCCAAGGGAAAATAGTCTAAGTTCACTTGCTACTTGTTTCCTTTGAGTTTCTGACAGCCAAGAACATATTCTTTTTTAGGTACACATGCTGGAATATATGTCTGTTGGTTCAAAGCATTTTAGATGTTTTAGGGAAGGAGCTATGATTTTCTCACATTTTTCTTCCCTTGTGAATTAAGTTCTGTGCAACCAAGAGCTTATGTGATTACAGAGAGGAACTCTTTAATGTGAAACTACAAAGTTATAGGGCCTTAGAATACTCTGACGAAAGTTAGGACCCTTAAAAATTTAACTTCAATAAATCTAAAGCAAATCCAATTTTTGTAAAGCATAGTGTCACTATGTAGCCCAAGCTGGGCTCAAAATCCTGGCAATCCTCGTACCTCAGCCTCCTGTGTGCTGGGATTATAAGCATACGCCACTAGGCCCAGCTGAAAACCCAAGTTAGACCAAAAAAAGATACTATAAGGTTGATTTGCCGGAGTAAATTGACAGTGTTCAATGATATTTAATGATTCTTTTCTGGTATATTTGATATTTTTTCTATTCCATACCTAGACGTCAAAATAGTACAGGATAAAGGAAGTGATAACAGCACTCCTTGCTTCTTATATTCTGGTCTCTCTCATCATTCTTGTACTTTTTTCTTCTCTTTGAAGGTCGTTAATTCTTAGGTACATAGCCAAATAGTTTAAGATCTACCTAAGATATATGAACCTAGTTTTAAAAAGGCTGAGCAGGGTAGAAGATACGTGTTATTTTGTTTTATGTTTGACTGTTGTGAGCTTTCAAAGACCCTTCTACGAAGGCTGATAAAAAATTCTACTTTGGCCTCAATAGAATATCCAAACGATGAGAAACCCAGAATGCATACACCTAGAATCTGTAACAATGGTAAGGCTCTAAACTGATCTCCTTTTCCATGTTCTCAAGTCAGGGTCATATCAGCTAGGGCACTTGCTCTGATTTCTCTTGAGAGCCTCAGTATGTGAGTAAGAACGTTTCTATGCCTTCATGGGGGTGTGTGCATCATTGTCTCAGCATTCAGATCCAATTTTGGTGAGGAAGCATAGTTTGTAGGGGAAATTTTCCTCATGGGTATAATAAATGAATTATTTAATAGAGATAAAAACCTATAATCCATTCATGGAAATTTCAAGAGATAGTATTTGAGAAGCAGAAAGCTAGAGGTCACAATTTACAGTCTAAAGCAAAAGATTTCATCCTGTAATCAGTAAGAATGCACTGAAAAAAAAATGAGCAGGAAAATTCCACAATTGATGTAGGCTTTAGAAAGTTGTACTGGAAAGCAGTGTTCTAAGTGGTAATCGGAAGAATGGACACAAGAAAAAAGTAAGGTGTTTAACAGCACAGAGCCTGAAGAAGAGAGGAGTAGGCTCACAGCAACCTCCAGTTTCCAGATGCTGACTCCGTAAAAGCAGCAGGTGGTTTCCCGTAGTGCTCAAAGTGCTTGCTAGCCTCCAGCTGGGCAGTGTGACTAGGTGGATCCAACCAAGCTGGTGGGAGATCCAATTAGTTATTGAGCTAAAATGTTTAATATCACAAGCTCCATTCATATACAACAAGTTTTATAACAGTGCAAGATCTAGGGATCAGAAAAGTGACTTTTCACAAGCCAAACTGGGTTCTAAATCCCCTGATGCAAGGCTCCTGTCCTAAGCAAATTTCTAGAACCCTCGGCAAGCCAAGAAATAAGGGTGGAGGGAAGTATCCCAGGAGGATGGCCTTGGCCAAAAGAAGAAAGCCACATAGAGTGACAAAACTGAGGGTCCTTAGGGAAACTGGGCATCCTCAACCATTTAAATGTGTTTAAATATAAGTGTTGAAAATGTAAGAATTGGGCCAAGGATATGGCTCAGTAGTACAAGCACCTGCCTGGCAAGCACAAGGTCCTGAGTTCTATTCCTGGTACCAAAAAAAAAAAAATTTAAGAATCAGACAGAGATTATAAGACTTTAAAATTACAAACACTACAATTATGTTATTTGTATAGTTCACAGAATCATTGGTTTAAAAATCAAGGCTATACTTTAGAGTTTTGTGATGGCTACATTAAGGTTAATAGGGGACCAAATTTAAAATTCTATTTTGTATAACATAGGTAAGGAGGAATACTTTATGTATACCTAACTACCTTTCCATGAATTTACCTAGCATCACTTTAAATTTCTTCAAAATTACTTCTACTTTTACACCTTTGTTCTGTAAAAGATAATAAACTAAGTCAACTAGGTTGGTGCTAACTAGTAGACACTAAAGATACTGAGGGACCTCAAAGGGGAAGAGATCACTCAAACAAACTCCTGCTCTTGGATGGAGAGGGACTCAAAAACAGTAATCATTAAGATGTTGACAATTAAGTTCCAGCATTAGGTGCATCCCTGAGGAGATCTAATAGAATATTGTACTCTCAGTGGCTTAAACAATTGCAAATTCACCCTCTTACTTGGAAGAAGGTCCAGTGTTGTATTCCAGTTCAAATTTTGGATGTCAAATTTTAAAACAGAATTGTTACTAGTCCCTTGACATTTTTTCTTTCGTGTTCACAAGATGGATACATCAGCTTTGGGTATCATTTTCTCTCAAGACTTCATGCAAAGTCCAAAATTGGGCAAGTATGTCACCATATGTCTCTCCCTTAACAGGGTGGAAAAATATTCAGAGGAATTCCCTCCAGCTGAATCTTCCATGCATCTGTTTTACTAAGAATTATCTAACCTGACTACCCATAAATGATGTAGAGAGATCCAAAAATACTCATCCCATGTGTGAACAAAACTGAGGCATTAAGTAGCAGTAACAGGAAAATGACCTAGGGGAGAGTGAACAATAGCCCTCTAATAGGTTTAAACATTTCCCTTATGAGTTAGTCTTTGCATTTCAGTATGATGCTTCAATTTAGAATTCTGATGATAAAACTTTCTGAAACTGTGATTGGCCAGAATTAAAGATAGTTTGGGCCAATGTAGGCTGCCTGAGCTTGTATGTCTATAGCATGCACTTGCTTTCCTTAGTCTGTCTATAAATAGAAATGTCTGTCTTTCTTTAAACACTACTCAGATTTTTTTTCTCTTGTGCACCTTTCTAAGACTTACTGTCTTTCTGGTGTTCCCAGCTCTTTCTGCCATTATCTTGGTTAGCTCATATTTTGTATGGTGATATTGGACTAAGCCCTATGACCCCTAGCAGGCAGAGAACTACATCCTTGTTTGAATAGGAGATATAGTCTTTACTTAGGCTTTCCACATGAACAGGAAGCAGGATTCCAGTACACCCATTGTTCAAGAGTCAAATGTGCTTTATCATAGTGAATACAGTGTATTTTTTTTTTCTTGCTTATACTTTGAGAGCCATTGATCACAGCTCATTTGCTCAGGTGAGTCTATCATGGACCAATAACTTTCATGCAGATGTAATGTGTATTCTACCAATGGCATCCACTGTCATAGAAACTTTACCTATTGCTCATTCTTTTTTTCCAACTTTCATAATGCGAACTGGACAATGAATATTCAGGAAACCCCTAGTATATTCAAGAGGATCACCCTGTGCATAAATTCAATTAGCACTATTGGTACCTTGATCCGAAGCAGTAACTCTGAAACCTCAGTTACTTTCACAATGGGCTAGTTAACATAGATGCCTTATTCAATATGTTCATTATCCGTATGAATCCTAAGTCCAACAACATCAAACTTATGTGCAAAACCTTCACTGGCCCTCCATCACCAAAAGATTTTTGTAACTGTGTGGTTCAACCCAGTAAGTGAGTTTTGCTATTTTTTCTTAAAATTAAATCATATATAAACATATGGATAAAATGAAGCAGTTAAAGGAATTATAAATGCAAATGCAACTCACTCAATAGTAACACAATGACTGAAGGAAAGTTTGCATTCTCAACACACTGATCTATGTACCTTTAAGGCTCTCATTAATACATTGTGTTATGACTTGATGTTTGTCCTTTTTATTGACACACTGAAATTACACAATCACAACCTAAAGATTCATAGTCAAGATGCTTAAAGTAGGGCATTTGCTCTGGTTTTTCATTATGAGAGCATCAGACAGGGAAGACATTCCCATGTAGGAAGGGTTTTAGGAGTGATCTGAAGAATCTGGGGAGATGCGAATAATCTTTTCAATACCAATAGCTAGAAAACAGAAAAGAATCAAGTTGTTCAAAGCCAATAACTCACTCACTGACTGCTACCTCTATATTTTTATTTCCATTTGTATGAAGAATGTATCATACAAGATTTAAAATAGCTTATTACATCTTCATGTAATAGGTTAGAAATATACCCCCAATACTTTTGGTAAACTTACTTTATACTCCTGGATATTTTATTGTAAGCTTCATATCATGTATTTTTTCTTCCTCTCAAATAACCGCATTTCTTCATATATCATAATTTCTACCCCCATAAATAAAAATAAAATCCTGTAGGTGCAATTTTGTTTTCTTTGTACTTTGGGGACTAAATTCAACTAATTAACATTTTAATAACATTCCACCATTTTTTCCTGCAGAATTAAGGGACTTGCTCAAGATAGATTAAGACAAACTTGGAACCATCTGGAATTCAAGCAGCTTTGATTTTAAATAAATACTGTTTTCCTATATGCTTGTGGACATTTTGGAGTGATTAACATATAGGCCATAAGGTCTATAGAAAGAATGGAATTTATTTTTATTTTATTTCACACACTCAAAATATTCTGAATTGCTTCCCTAAATGAGATTTAAATATTGGTGAGTATCCTGGCAGAATAGCACTTCAGGTAACACTGTGAAATCCCCCAAATTCAGAATGATTGGAGGGAACTCTGTATAGAAAAGCTTTGGAATAACAAGGCTGTCAAGAAGAAACACTTTTATTACCTTTAAATGCATGAGCTATAACTCAAACAAAGTTACAGCTCTCTTGCTGACAGAGACACCAGACACTTCACAGAACTTTTTTAATGAGTGACTAAGCACTTCCTCTGTGTAAAGGACACAGTCGGGACAGCAGCCTGGGGAGACACCCACTTCCTGAGAGTGAGAATGGAAGACAGTCTGGCTGACATTAGAACAGAGGTAGCAATGTTGGTTATGATGCTTGGCTGGTCCACCCTACAGTTTAAATAAATTGGACACACAATTGCACCTGAAAGAAGCCTCAAGACAGTTTAGGCCATCAAGATGATTTCTTATTAAAGAATGGCACACTGGCTAAAATTATCTTCTTTGGAAGATATAGAAGGAAAAAAAGAGAAGGTTGATGATACGAGTTAATTGAGGGCTGGCATATCTGAGTCATGTGGTGATCTGAAACACCCTAAGGTTCAGATCTTCCCACTTGGCCTGGTGCCCTCCCAACGCTAGTCTGTTAAAGCTTCTCACTAGCAGATTCATGACTAGTCAAGAACTTATTCTATGTAGATCTGGGCTAGTAAATATGCCCCTCGCCTCAGGTCCTCCTTCACAATCATTTTGTTATAATACTTTCTTAAGATTATCTATGGCACAATGCTCTCTAGGATGTATTAAAGTTTTTTCTTCCATAACTTCTTAAATATTTTTTCTTTTGTAATACTAAGAGTTGGAACTCTTAGCTTTATGTGGTGTCCTAACATTGAACTACATTCGCAGTCCCCCTCCCACTTTTATGTTTTATTTTGATTCTGGGCCTTGGTAAGTTTCCCAGGATAGTATGATTTTGTGATCCTCCTGACACAGTCTCCTGAGTAGTTGGGATTACAGGAATGTGTAATGACAGATAATATTTTTATTATAAATTTAACATTCCTTTTTCTCCTTTTAACCTCCTGCTCTCATTATTTCACTCATACTATATTTGCCAAGACACATATTTGTAAATGTACTACTAATATATTCATGTATTTATATTATCTTGCAAGTATTTTACTACTTCTGTCCTTAATCATAATGATTTTGACAACTATGATTTTCTAACATTTTGCAAAAGCAATGATGACATCCGACAACATAAGAGGTTTGTTCAGAATTACAAGGACATTTTGTGATTTGATTTAGTTGAGCATAAATGAAATTAATTTTAAATGTGGAGAATTTAAGACAGGAAGAAAGGTTGGAATGCCCATGAAAATGTGAAGCTTTTATGCAACATTTCTCTGAGTATTTCTAAGCATTTGTGGAGTTTTATCCCTAACTAAAGAAGATTTTGATATAATAAAATTGTTAATTTGCTGAAATTTTTTAGTTATACAGAACACCAGAACCCTGGAAGTACACATTTGCTTACGATTTCTGAGTATGCATTCCCTTCTAATGTACATCCACCTTTCTGGAAACTAAAACCATGTAGTCTGTAAAAGTCGAGCCAGATTGGGAGTTAAACGACTTCAGTCTCTGTTCTTAGTCAAATTACTTAAAAATTTATCAGTGAATTTCCTCACAATTAAAAGAGAGAAATAACAACTGTTGCATAGAATAGAGGTAAAAGACTAGATGAATTATACGTGCAGAGCGCAGAACTCTCCCTAGCATGCAGCACTTTACATATGCCTGCCAATTTCTCTCTGCTGATCCAGGAACTTGCTGAGCCTCAGTATCATTGTATGGACTGTACAATGGCCAACACAATCAATCTCTCAAACACCCAACTCTGCCATTTATATAAACAATAGAAACAATAAATATTACTGCACTCCAATAAAACTTTATTTACAAAAAAAAAAAACAGGCATCAGGCCAGATACAGCCTGTAGGCAGTACTTTTCCAACTCTTCCTATGGCTCCATGACATAAAAGAATTTGAGATGAAGGTAGAAATGGATGGCAGGGGTGATAAAACTACTATGAACCCCAAACTGCTTTAGAAACTCCTTCATTCTTGAGATGACTATCAAATTATATGATTCTTTATTTGAAAACTGCTACTTTCTGCTTGAAGCTAATTTCTAAAATATTATCCAGGTTAATCTAAGCTTGACATTGCTTCCCTGCCATCATATTCACAAGGATCAAAGAAAAGTAATCACAAGTCAAAAGACAACAGAGGTTGAGAAGTGGGCAATTTTCCTTTAGAACCATCTGTGTACCTCCCTGAAGTGGTGGGGTAATTTGAACAGTTCACCTATTATGGAATCGGACTGACAAAGTATAACCACCATCTCTCTGTCTGACGTTACCAAGGTTAGCACAGGCAGAGAAAAAACTCAACTACATGATTCCATTAATACCAAAAAGTTTCTTCTTTTGCAATTTGAATGCTCTACCTCCCAGGAATTCCTATTAGGTATCACTTTCTCTATGTTACTTCTATTCCAAAATCTTTTTGATTACTTTTGTCAAAGGTGGGTATTCCTTCTCTATCCTATCATCACTTATTTAAAATATGCTATCTTTGCTTATATGTTAATGTGCAAGTTTTAATTATACTATCTCTACAAGTAGCACCTCCCCTTTTTGATTTGGAATAAGATGAGGATATGGATGGCGACTTTTTCTTATCTTCTCTTCCCCTCTGCCTAAATTAGGGATGAAAATAAAATCTGTGTTTCATGAACCATGTGCATCTTATTTAAAGAAAGAGTGGTCTGCATCCAGTGGTTATTTTCCACTGGCTATGTTGAAACTTGGGCTGATGGAGCTCATCTGCGTGCATGCTAATTGGCCTGCTAATTGTTCTTCACTCTACGTAAAGGTTCAGCAATTGCCTCAGCAGTGACTATTGCTGAAACTGCACACTTAGTTCACAAATGGATATCAAGCACAATGGAGAGGAGTGTGTGGGGAAATGTTTTCTTCACCTCCCTATATCTTTTTTTAATATGGTTACATAAAATCTTCTGGAAAAGAGGACTTTACTCACTTTTGATGAGACAAATCTAGTAAGCATCCAAAAGTAGAGATAAGGACCAATTTTCCTTGTGGTTCATAGGTACACTTGGAGATGCAAATGCAGGATTTAATTAACTTTTTGTTATGGCTTACACCTAAAATGTCCCTCCCAAATCTCATGTGCTCATGAGTGAGGCTTTTAGAAAGTCACTGGATCATAGGGCCACTGTAATTTTTGGGTTAATCCACAGATGAATTGATTACTCATTGTTCTCTTATAAAGGGAGGCCTTAGTTGGAAGAGGTAAGTCACTGGAAACATAACATGGAACCGTATTCTTGTCTGCAGTTCCTTCTTCCCTCCCTGTTTCCTGGCTGTCATGGATCGAGCAGTTTTCCTCAATCATATCCTGAGTTATATCTGTCTTGGTGCCAGTCAACCATGCAAAGACTAAACCCTCCAAAGCTGTGGCCCAAATAAACCTCTTTCTTTATGTTGTGGGTGTTGTATATTTTGTCCCTGAAATAGGAAATTGACTAATGCACATGATAAGTAACTTAGACAGAGGTCTTTGCCTAGAATATATAGAGCACAAATGGTTTAAATACTAGCCTTTCAAGTTTTTACTGAGCAATGTAGTAACTCTCCCTGTCTGACCAGCCTCCTAACGATGTCTTTCTCCAGATAAGTTTTGTTGAGTAAACTGAATGATGAAAACACTTCTTACCAAAATTTTACTAATTTGCAGTTTATGATGGAAATATTCAGTCCAATGTCTTTGGTTAATAGCTCTCCAATTAAATAGCCTTAAGAAATTTTAAAAGTCTCTAGTCCTTTTATTTATCAGTATTTCAGAACTTTTAAAGTCTTTTCAACATTTTTCATTTGCTCATCATTATGAAGGATGCAGGGAGGTTTCATGGTAATCCCCTTTTAAACAGCAAACTCAAGGCCAAAGAAGTAAAATGCAGGGCCAAGGATTTAGTTCAGTGGTGCAACACCTGCCTGGTGAGAGTGAGGTCCTAAGTTCAATTCCAGGCACCTCCACTGCCTGAGAAAAAAAAAAAAAAAGAGAAATAAAATGCATTGTAAAAGTCACACAGCAAATTAGCAGCAAAGATTAGTCCCTGCTCCCTATCTAAGCTCAAATCATCCCAGTACATTTCACACTCCCCTACTGCTCACCTGTTATCTTAATCTTGTGTGACATCAATAGTCACTTTGTTTATTTTTCTAACTATATTTCAGTGCTTTTTACCTATCTTCAATACCTAAATAGCAAAATACTGTTTTTCTTGACAGAAGAAAAACATACCTTCTAAACTTTTTTATTGATGACTAGTACAATTTAAATATAGAGGAGGAAGCAGAAAGAAACTTTTTCTATAAGAATATGCTTCTCTACTTCCATTTTAGAAGAAGTTTATTATAGATTCTATATGCTTAAGATATTTTGAGATGAAAACATCTTCCCTGGAAGGAAGGGGAAGTATGTGTGAAGGTATTCAGCCCAAGTAAGGATGCGAAAAGTGTCTGGAGAAAGAAAGGAATAGAAAAGATGTAGAGTCTTGTTAAATTTTGGACACAGTGATAATCTCAGTACTGAGATGAAGTGCAGACCTGGGGGTGCTTCTCAAATCCTCTGTTTCCATGGGGGAGAGATGTTAAATATTTTGAAATAGGAAATAATGAAAGTCATCCACTGACTTTGGTAGGAATCTATTAGGCAGTAGAGTCTTTTCAAATGAGAAGTCCCAGCTTTGGGACCCTGTGGCCAGTAGTAACAATAGTTAAGAATAGACATCAGAAGAATGAGTATGGGTATTGCTGTCCCCTAAAATGACATTTCACAAGTTTGTCTCAGAGAACAAACCCTAATAATCACTATTAAAAAGATTCCCAGTCAACATTTAGAAATAATAGACACAGTCATCACCTCATTAGGATTCAGGATGCAAACAAAATAATTAAATACCCTGCATAAAAAATGTAAAAGTTGAAATGTTTAATTGTTTTAATTATAAAGTATGTTAAACGTATGAAAAACTACATACAAGATGTGATCCAGAAAAGGTGGACTCTTGGGGACACCTGGGCCGAGTGGCGTTTCCTGCCCGTGCCCCAACTGTGTGACTGGGACCTTTATCCAGACACAAAGGCAGACTCATGCCGACACCTGGGTGGCGGGCATTTCACCACCCACCTCCCGGCTCTGCGACTGGGACCTATCTCCAGCAATCTGTGACAACACACGAGCAGCACAACCCTTCTCCTTTGGTAAGCTCCACAACTTAAAGAGTTAGGAAGGAAATCCAACCGGTAGGGCCCCTCCCTACTGGTGGTTGAGACCTGAAGAGTAGAATCTGCCTAAGGCTCTGGGGTGCTTGGGGTTGGGAGGAGAGCCCTGTTACCCCCTGACCAGCTACCTGAGGAACCTGAAACAGAAGCCGCTGCCTAACTACCATAGGCTTCAAGACTGAGACCCACAATCTTCACGTCCACACACTGGACATTGTGGTACCAAAGCCCAGGACTCTCCCACTATAGCAGCTGTGGTCTGAGCCAAGCGCCCCAGCAATTGCCTGGGGTCCCTGGGTCCAGTGGTCCACAGTCTGCTACCACCCTGGGTTTAGTTTGACATTCAGGTAAACTAGGGTCCCTAGAGTCCTTAGTGAGGTACCTGGGTAGTCACTAGCTCAGCACCAGTCATCTGACATTCAAAATGATAAAACAAAGGGGCAAAATGCAGTCTCAGAACACAACTCCACCCAGAACAAGTACAGGACACAATGACATAGGAGAACTAGGAAACCAAATACTTAAAATTTCTGAAATGATCACATCTGAAGTAAAGAAACAACTCCATTAAGCTGTACAAGAGATTAAATCTAAAATAATCTCTCAGGCAAAAAAATGAAATGAAAATAATAATGGAAGAAATGCTTCACACATAGAGAGAAGAAACAGATAAGAGACTAGAAGATCAAAGGCAACAAATGGAAATGTTAAATGAGCAATTCAGGAATGAATTACAACACATGAAACAGTCTCATAGAGATTTCCAGGAAATGAAAACTTACACTGAAAGCTTGAAAAACCACTTGAATGAATCCAAAAATAGAATTTCAGATCTTGAAGATAGCCTGATAGCTAATGACTGTGAAAGGAAGGATCTCTTAAAGTCAACAAGGAACCAGGAGAAATCAATCCAATAGCTGCAAGATGAAGCAAAGAGAAATAACGTGCGAGTAATAGGAATCAGTAAAACAGAAGGAGGCAACACAAATGACATAAAAAGAATATCTGGAGAAATAACAGCAGAAATTTTCCTGAGAATGGTAAAAGAAACTGATGTGCAGGTAAATGAAGCATATAGAACTCCAGTGAGCCACAACCCAAATAAAACCACCCCAGGCATATAATAGTCAAGATCCCAGATATGCAGCAAAAGAACACAATATTAAAAGCTGCTAGAGAAAAGAAACAGATCACCTATAAGGAAAGCCAATCCGAATCACAGCAGACTTCTCAGCAGAAAGCATGAAATCAAGAAGAGATTGGAGTGACATAAAACAGATTCTCAGACAAAACAGCTTCCAACCCAGACTGATGTAACCTGCAAAACTATCCTTCAAATTCAATGGAGAAATAAAATATTTCCACAACAAAGACCAATTGAAGAACTTCATGAGTGCCAAACCAACATTACAAAAAGTACTGAAAGATATTCTAGACAGAGAAAAAAGTGACCACAATCCCAAGAACAACAATAGAAAAGAACCCTTAAGCAGAACAAGTAATTAAACAGCAAAAGTAGGAAAGCAACATCAAGTAAACAGCGTGACAAGAATAAACCAACCTATAACAGTTATAACTATCAGTGTAAATGCCTCAACTCACCAGTCAAAAGAAACAGACTGGCAGAGTGGATTAAGAGACAGAATCCCACAATATGCTGTATACAGGAAATACACTTTACTCAAAAGGAAATCCATGGACTGAAAGTTAAAGGTTGGAAAACAATCCTCCATGCAACAGGCTCCCAGAAAAAAGAAGGGGTAGCTGTTATGTTTGTAGACAATGCAAACTTCAAACTGGTAACAATCAAAAGAGACAAAGAAGGCCACTATACACTAGTTAGGGAAAAACTGCAGGAGGAAGAGATAACAATCCTAAATATGTATGCACCAAATACTGGAGCACCAAACTATGTAAGGCAAATCTTAATGGACATTAAAAAAATAAATAAATAAATAAACAATAACACGATTGTAATAGGGGACCTAAATACCCCTTTGATGCAAAAAGATACGTCAACTGGACTAAAATTCAGCAAAGATATAACAGAGCTAAACCAAATGTGTTAACAAATGGACTTATTAGATGATTACAGAGTGTTGCACCCCACAAAACCAGAATACACATTTTTCTCAGCTGCAAATGGCACTTTCTCTAAAATAGACCACATTCTAGCCCATAGATCATACCTACTTAAATGCAAAGGACTGAAATTATCCCATGCATATTATCTGACCACAGTGCAATGAAATTGGAGATTAATGACAAAGGGAATTCCAAAAGCTTTGAAATTAGACAACAACCTCCTGAATAACCAATGGGTCACAGAGGAAATTAGAGAAAAGATTGGAAAATACCTATAAACAAATGAAAATACAAATACAACTTATACGAATCTGTGAGATGCAATGAAGTCAGATCTCAGAGGGAAATTTATAGTGATGAACTCACACATAAAGAAACAGAAAGAGAATAAATAAATAGCCTAATGTTGCACCTCAAACTTTTAGAAAAAGAGTAACAAGTCAAGCCCAAAGCCCAAAAAAGGGAGGAGATTATAAAGCTTAGGGCAGAAATTAATGCAATTGAGACAAAGAAAACTCTACAAAAAATAAGTCAATCAAAGAGTTGGTTTTTTGAAAGAGTAAATAAAATTAATAAACCGCTAGCCAGTCTTATCCAAAAAAGAAAGAACTACAATTCATGCAATAAGGAATGAAAAGGATAAAATCATTACAGATCCTACAGAAATTCGAAAGATCATTAATACCTACTTTGAGAATCTTTACTCCAAAAAGATAGAAAACCCAGAAAAAATCAACAAATTCCTAGAAATGTAGGAATTACCAAAGTTGAACCAGGAAGATATAAAAACCCTGAAAACCCAATTAATGAGATTCAAAATGTCATTAAAAATTTACCAAAGAAGAAAAGCCCAGGCCCTGATGGATTCACAGCAGAAATTTATAAAACATTCAGTGAAGATTTAATGCCAACACTCCTCAAACTCTTCAGTGAAATTGAAAATGAAGCAATTATCCCTAATTCATTTCTGGAGGCAAGCATCATTCTAATACCAAAACCAGAGAAGGAATAACCAAGAAAGAGAACTATAGGCCGATCTCCCTAATGAACATCGATGCAAAGATACTCAATAAAATACGAGCAAATAGAATGCACCAAACCATAAGGGAAATTATACACCATGACCAGGTTGGATTTATTCCAGGAATGCAAGGATGGTTCAATATTCGCAAATCAATTATAGTAATATACCTTATCAATAGAGCCAAAGACAAAAACCACATGATCATCTCAATAGATGCAGAAAAAGCTTTTGATAAAGTCCAACATGCATTCATCTTAAAAACCCTAGAAAAAAACAGGAATAGATGTCCTCTACCTCAATTTAATCAAAGTCATCTATGACAAACCAACAGCCAACATCATACTAAATGGACAAAAAGGTAAAGCTCTAACTTTAAAGACAGGAACTAATCAAGGATGTCAAATGTCACCATTACTATTCAACATAGTTCTAGAAGCATTAGCTAGAGCATTTAGACAAGAGAGAGAAATAAAAGGAATAAGGATAGGAAAGGAAGAAGTAAAACTATTTCTATTTGCAGATGATGTGATACTTTACATGGAAGACACCAAACACTCCACAAGAAGACTCCTTCTTTTTTTTTTATTTTATTTTACTTTTTTTTTAAGACTCCTTCAATTAATTGACATATTCAGCAGAGTACCTGGATACAAAGCCAACACACAAAAATGAATAGCATTCCTATACACAAATAACAAACAGACTGAGAGAGAAATTAGGGAAAACATACTTTTTACAATAGCATCCAAGAAAATGAAATATTTAGGAATCAATCTAACAAAAGAGGTAAAAGATCTATTTAATGAAAACTACAGTACTCTGAAAAAAGAGATCAAAGAGGATTTCAATAAATGGAAAAACATTCGCTGCTCATGGTTAGGAAGAACCAACATTGTGAAAATGGCCATACTACCAAAATTGTTGTACAGATTCAATGCAATTCCCATTAAACTACCATCAGCATACCTCACAGATCTAGAAAAAACATGCCTTAAGTTCATCTGGAACCAGAAGAGACCCAGAATAGCAAAAACAATTCTGGGCCACAAGGTCAAGTCAGGTGGAATCACAATCCCTGACCTGAAATTATACTACAAAGCTACTGTAATAAAATCAACCTGGTACTGGCTCAAAAACAGACCTAAGGATCAATGGAACAGACTGGAAGATACAGCCACAACCACAAACATACTCAGCCACCTAATATTTGACAAAGGGGACAAACAAGCTCTCTGAAAGAAAGATAGCCTCTTCAATAAATGGTGTTGGAAAAATTGACTTGCCACTTGCCAAAAACTTAAAATAGACCCAAGTCTATCAGCATGCACCAAACTCAAGTCAAAACGGATCACAAATCTCAATATTAAAACAGAAACACTAAACCTATTGGAAGAGAATGTAGGTAAAAACCTTGAAGACACAGGAGTAGGCAGAGAGTTCATGAACAAAAATGAAACTGCAAGGGAAACACTTCAAAAAATC